>PVHP010008964.1:0-50643 GCA_004024765.1 Zapus hudsonius
CTTCCTGAGCTATCAGAGGTTTGTTCAGGAAGTTTTTCCCTATTTCTGTCTTTTAGAGAGTTCCCCCAATTTTTTCTTCCAGGGTTTTCAGAGTTTCAGGTATTATGTTGAGGTCTTTGATCCATTTGGAGTTGATTTTTGTGCATGGTGAGAGGAGAGGGTCTAGTTTCATTTTCTTGCAAATTTATCCAATTTGTCCAACACCATTTGTTAAAGATGCTATCTTTACACCAGTTAACATTGTTGGCATCTTTGTCGATTATGAAGTAACTATAGCTGCTGGAGCTTAGGGCAGGGTCTTCAGTTTGGTTCCATTGGTCTATCTGTCTATTTTTGTGTCAGTACCATGCTGTTTTGGTTACAGTGGCTTTGTAGTATATCTTTAGATTGGGTATGGTGATAACCCCTGATATGCTTCTTTTACTAAGGATGGCTTTGGATATCCGAGGCCTTTTGCCATTCCAAATAAACTTGGTGATTATTTTTTCTATGTCTGCAAAGAATGAAGCTGGTATTTTTATTGGTATTGCATTGAATCTGTATATAGCTTTTGGAAGTATTGCCATTTTCACAATATCTACCTATCCAGGAGATTGAGAGATCTTTCCATCTTTTCACATTGTCCTCAATTTCCTTCTTGAGCATGTTTATGTTTTCATTATACAAGTCTTTCACCTCTTTGGTTAGTGTTATTCCAAGGTATTTGATTTTGTTTGTGGCTATTGAAAATGGGATTGTTTCGCTGATTGCTTTTTCTGTATGCATGTCATTTGCATACAGGAAGGCTACTGATGTTTGTGTGTTAATTTTGTATCCTGCCACTTTAATGAAGGAGTTTATCACCTTCAGGAGCTTAATAATACTATTCTTTGGGTCCATTATGTATAGGATCATGTCATCTATGAAAGGGATAGTTTCACTTCTTCCTTTCCAATTTGTATCCCTTTTATGTCTTTCTCCTGTCTTATTGCATTGGCTAGAACTTCTAGGACTATGTTGAAGAGCAGTGGTGAGAGTGGGCACCCCTGTCTTGTTCCTGAATTTAGTGGGAACTCCCTGAGTCTTTCCTCATTGAGTATTATTTGGGCTTTAGGAGTTTTGTATATGGCCTTAATTATGTTGAGGTATAGGCCCTCTATTCCACATCTTTCAAGTGTATTGATTATGAAGTGGTGTTGGATTTTGTCAAAGGCTTTCTCTGCATCGATTGAGATGACTATGTGGTTTTTGTGTTTAAGTTTATTAATGTGGATTATGTTGATTGATTTCCATATGTTGAACCAACCCTGCATCCCTGGGATGAAGCCAACCTGGTCAGGGTGAATAATACTTTTAATATGTTGTTGAATTCAGTTTGCAAGGATTTTATTCAGAATTTTTGCATCTAAGTTCATCAGGAATATAGGTCTATAGTTTTCCTTTCTGGGCTTATCTTTGTCCAGTTTTGGTATTAGAGTGATGCAAGCTTCAAAGAAGGAGTTTGGAAGTATTCCCTATTCTGCAATTACTCTAAAAAGCTTCAGAAAGAGTGGTTTGAGTTCTGTGATGAAGGTTTGGTAGAATTTGGCTAATAATCCATCAGGACCTGGACTTTTCCTTCTGGTGAGGTTTTTGATTACATTATCGATTTTGATTGTTGATGTAATATGTTTATTTAGGAGATTTATCTGCTCTGAGTTTAGTTTTGGCAGGTGGTAGGTATCTAATAATTCATCCATTTCTTCCAGATTCTCCAATTTTGTGGAATAGAGGTTTTGGAAGTATGTTCTGATGATTCTTCCAATTTCATTGGTCATCAGTTGTGATGTATCCCTTTTGATTTCTGATTTTGTTGATTTGGGTCTTCTCTTTTTTCCATTTGGTTAGATTGGCCAGGGGTATGTCAATATTATTTATTTTTTTCAAAGAGCCAGCTCTTTGTTTCATCAATTTTAAAATTATTTTCTTAGTTTCTAATTCATTGATCTCTGCTCTGATCTTAATTATTTCTTGAGCTCCTAGGGTTGGATTATTCTAATTTTTTCCAAGGCCTTTAGTGGTTAGTTAGGTTATTAATTTGGGATCTCTCTGTCTTTGTTATGAAGGCATTCAGTGTTACCCCTTAGGACTGCCTTCATTGTACCCCATAGGTTCTGGTATGATGTATTTTCATTATTGTTTAGTTCAAGAAAATTTTCAATTTCCAATTTGATTTCTTGAATGACCCATTCATTGTTTAATAGCGTATTGTTCAATCTCCAGTAGTTGGTGTGATTTCTGTTTGTTCTCTCATTGTTTATTTCCAGCTTCAATGCATTGTGGTCCGATATGATACAGGGTGCTATCTCAATCTTCTTGAATTTGTTGAGGCATGTTTTATGTCCTAATATGTGGTCTATTTTGGAGAAGGTTCCATGAGCTGCTGAAAAGAATGTATATTCTGTAGAGTTGGGATGGAATATTCTGTATGTTATATATATGTTAGGTCTAGTTGATCTATGGTGTTATTGAGTTCTATTATTTCCCTGTTAATCTTCTGTTTGGATGATCTGTCTAAAGATGATAGTGGCGTATTAAAGTCTCCAACCATGATGAATTTGGAGTTTGTTTTTGTTTTATTTTCCATTAGTTTTTGCTTTATGAACTGTGTGGTACATCTGTATTTGGTGAATACATGTTTATGATGGTGATATTCTCTTGTTGGATAGTTCCTGTGATGAGTAAGAAGTGTCCTTTTGAATTGATTTTGGTTTGAAGTCTATTCTGTCAGATATTAGTGTAGCAACCCCTGGTTGTTTTTTGTTTCCATTACTGAAGCTAGATTTAAATCAGTCAGAAAAATTCCAAACTCAGAACAAAAGTTAAAGACATTTAAAATATAAGCAATTATCATTCCTTGACTGACTTATGCTATTAGAGTGCTTCAAAGCTGGGGAATTTTCTCTGGATTCACTTTCTGCTTTCTCCACAGACACAAAGCTATAAATAGGGATTAGGTACACACACTCAGAACCATATGTCCAAGACGAAACTATCACAGTGCACTTGTAATGTATTCATACTATGTTCAGTTCTTACTTAACAAGTCTTTGATTATAAATATAAATTATATGCACTCAATTGTTCTCTGTAGCTACAATGAAATGTAATAGCTAATGTGCTAATGAGCATTCATATGTTAATTATATGAGCAACACATTTATTACATGCTAATAAATAAGACAAAAGAAGAACATACTATACTAACTTACAATCAGTTTTTTTACCCAAAGTAACAAACACTGGAAGAGAACCCAGCAAGTTTTAGGTACTGTACTAAGTTCCTGGACAAGACTAAGAGATGATTCAGATTTATTTTGTCCATTCATGTTGGTAGGGAAGCAAATTCACTGAAGAAGCGTGAGGAAATAGATAGAATTCTTAAGAAAGCCACTCATCTGATTTTAGACTTTTAGGTTTAATTTCACTTCTAGACTTTGGCCTTGATTTTTCTTTAAGAAAATACCTCTGGCATTTAGGACCCTTTGGTTTACAATTGGGGCAAGAATTTCTGAAGTAACACTTGGCTGAGGAAGAGAAGAGAGCAATGCTGTTGGAAAGTAAGTTTAGAATTAAAAAGAGGAAAGAAAATCGTTCAAAATTGCTCAGGACTCCTGGTGGAGAGGGTGGGTGAGACAAAGAGTCTGGCCTTTGGGATCCGATTGATCCTCTGTGGTGTCTAGGGTGAGGACAAAGGAGGGAGGAGGTATGTGCCCTTGGCCTTCTGGCTTTATGCCTTAGTGAGTAGCAACAAGCAGGGGCCTGCAGATGCTGTCACTGTGTTTTCAAAGAGCCTCTAACTGATGGCAGGGTGACAAAGTCAGTATCTCTACCCTCCTGAGCAGCTAGCTGCCCTCTTCAACATCCCCTCCCTCTGTTTCCTCAGCTTAGCTCTTTGCCATGAAGATCTCTAGCCAACCTGCTTGATGGACTGTTCTCTCATCATCTCGGTGGTTTTTCTGATTACCTTGGTGGCTTCTCTGATCACCTCAGTGTCTTCTCTGATCACCTTGGTGGCTTCTCTGATCTAGGTGGCTTCTCTGATCTTCTAGGTGGCTTCTCTGATCACCTTGGTGGCTTCTCTGATCTCTTAGGTGGCTTCTTTGATCACCTTGGTGTCTTCTCTGATCTCCTAGGTAGCTTCTCTGATCTTCTAGGTGGCTTCTCTGATCTCCTAGGTGGCTTCTCTGATCTGCCTGCTAGAATCATCACTGTGTACTCTGTCATGCACCACCATTCCCCCCTTTTTTTCTCACAGTTGAAAGTCATTGGTCTGATTGCTGTCAGCCCCATTGAGACTGCAATGTCAGAAGTTTTGTGAGTAATGTCATGAGCATCACCTTTGCAGCATTTGTATCATTCAAGAGCCCAACATTTGCCTGCATTTCCAGTTAGACATGGTGATTTCCTTGCACTCCTTTAATCTTTCTTTCCTTGGAGCTGGGGAGATGGCTCGGTGGGTAAAGCGCTTGCTGTGTAAACATGAGGATCCCCAGAAGCCATGTAAGTACTGGCACAAGGTTCAGAGACCCTGACTGAAAAAATAAGCATGTTTCTGGGCTGGATATGGTGGTGCATGCCTTTAAATCCCATCACTCAGCAGGCAGAGGGAAGAGAATCACTGTGAGTTTGAGGCCACCTTGAGACTACAGAGTGAATTCCGGGTCAGCCTGGGCTAAAGTGAGACCCTACCTCGAAAGAAAGAAAGAAAGAAAGAAAGAAAGAAAGAAAGAAAGAAAGAAAGAAAGAAAAGAAAAGAAAAGAAAAGAAAGGATAAACATGTATCTGCACACACAGGTGCACCCACATACATACACAGAAAAACTTTTCTCTTCACAAAATCCCTCCTCTCAAAAATCATTTTTCATTTCTAAATCTTTTCTCTCAAAGAGCACTTGTTGTTTAAATAAACCCCGAATTTGCCTAAATAGCACTGAGAGAATTTGAGCCTACGTTCTAGGACCAGAGCTTTCCAGTTGTCTGCATTAACCCTCTCTTTGCTATTGTCCTCCTCTGGTGTCCACTCTGTCCCTGTTGGTCCCTGAGGCAGTAACATAGCCTCACCCAACTCTTTCCTTCATTGAGTCCTTCACCTTCTACTAACCCGGTTGAACATTCTTCCTTTATCTCTTCTGGCCACTGCCCCTGCTCTGGCTCCTTCTTAGCTTGTCGCTGGATCCTCCCAGTAGTTCCCTTCTCCCTCCCTCCCTCCCTCCCTCCAGGGACCCCTTCTTCACAAATCAACTATCTGCAGTTTGAGGAAACAGTGTGACTGGCAAGGGTGGCCAGCTGCCTGCAGTCTTAGACAGATTGCTAGAAACAGAAGGGTAGCCAAAGTGGCTGTGTCTGTTACAAGAAAATGTGAGTCTCATGGCAGTGCAAGAAATTATGGGACATGTGGGCCTCTCTCCAGAAACTAGCCTGGGGCAGGAGTCACCTGCTGGAACCTAATGGTTTCTCCTCTTGCCTCCTCAGCCCCTCTCCTGTTTTTATTTATTTGAGAGAGAGAGAGAGAGAGGGAGAGAGAGAGAGAATGGGCTCAACAAAAGGCAAGATCCCTCTCACATAGGGGTTAAGAGAGCAGCAGGAGAGAGGTCAGGAAGACAGGAGCAGAGGAGCCAAGAGCTTTCAAAAGCATGTGTTTCAGGTTTATTTGTATGAATCAGGCATCCAATTAGAGTGAGCCTCATCACCAGACTCAGGTGTGCAAGGGAGGGACCTGATTGGTTGCTGGGTTCAAGAGGCTGACTCAGAAAGGGCCAACCCACAGGTGTGCTAAGCCCAGGAAAAGCTGAAGAAGAATGAGGCTGTTGTGGAGGAGTTGTTGCTTATAGCCATCTTGGATCAGACTCGAGTTCTAGTCCTGCCAGGGCAGGCAAGGTGCCATCCCCATTTCTGTGGGCCAGTCCCTAGCTAACTACCTTCAGAAATAAAGCAATGTTGCTCCCAGTTCATGTCCATGACACCACACACAAGCAGAAGAAAGCTTGCTGCCTAGAAATGGATAAATCTCTCTGGATCTTAATTCCAAATTCTCTTGAAGACGAATCTGATTTCCCACATGACCTAAACTTGCCTCAGGCGTCAATTCCTTCCCAGTCATTGGGCCTCTGGGAGTGGGGTAACACACTAGTCCTGATGTTGGGGCTCTGGTTAGCAACAAGCTGAGTGAGTCTGGCCTTAAAAGCTGCCCATTACACTTGCATTCAGCTGTCTATTAAGCCTAGCGCTTAGGCATCATCCATTACACCTGCTCTTCAGATGCTGTAGAGCTTTCCTCCCAACTTTCGCAGTGTCCATTCTTTCTCTTTCTCTCTGCTTGTAAATAAATACAAACAATTTTTTAAAAGGTGAAGAGATGGCTGGAGTGATGGCTTAGCAGTTAAAGGTGCTTGCTTGCAAAGCCTTATGATCTGGGTTTGATTCCTCAGTTACCCATGTAAATCCAGATGCACAAAGTCACACATGTGTTTGGAGTTCATTTGCAATGGCAAGAGGACCTGATGTACCCATGCTCTCTTTTTCTGCTTGCAAAAAAATATATATATATTTTTTAATGTTGAAGAGGGCTGGGGAATGGCTCAGAACTTAAGGCACTTGCTTGCTTAAAAATGGTTAAAACAAAACTTTGTTATATATTTATTTTTAAAAATCCATTATATAATATACTCCAAACAATGAATTATATGGAATGTCCATGTTTGGGGTACTGACATGAAGTTCAGGTTTAAACATAGGGCCAGAGGTATGTATCGCTAAGCAGTCCTGGTCAAGCAGGGGTCCCTCCCAACATCATGGTCTGGGATCCAGTCTCTCTTGCAAGAAGGTCAGACAAATTGTTGGAGAATTGAGTGAAACCTCTTTCCTGGAGACAAGTTCCCCTTTTAGCTGGCACCAAGCTTCAGCCTCTTCCTGTCCCAGCATGAGATTCCTGGGAAAATTCCAATTCCTGGGGGACCATTGCTTTGATAGCCTGATAGCCAAAGGGAGAGAGGCACAGTGTCTGCTCAGAATATTCTAGACTTTTCTTCTTGACTGCTGGGGTGGAGGCTGGGGACCAGGTGGTGAGTCCGACCCCTTTGCCCTCTCTGATCTTGCCCCTGAGAGAGGGGAAGGAGGGAAGATTTTCTTTAATATGAATGTAAATTCTTCACTCTTTGGGGCTCAGAATATTCTCATTCCTGCCAGGACAGTCACACAGTAGATCTCCCATAGTTAAGTATTCATCCTATGTAACTGAGACCTTGTCCTCTGTTCCCTTCCCCAAAACCTCCTGGCCCCTGCCTACACCCAGCCCCTGGCAACCCCGGTTCTGTCCTTCATTTCTGAGTTATAAGTACATACAAATACAATACTTGTTTTCCCCAAGGTCTTCATGTCCTCATGGTGGGCATTTGTTCAAAGTGGGAGTTCTGGGTCTCTTCTAGGCTCCCTAGAATGTAGGCTATAATTGTTCATGGTTGTTTTTTTTAAAACGCCCTTTGTGTTTCTGTGGTAACAGCTGAAAGGCCCCCTTTCCATTTATGATTTTGTTAATTTTAGTCTCTCCGCTTTTGTGAAAAGACTAGAAAAAGTTTGTCTTTTAAACAACCAGCCCTTTGATCTTTTCTATTTTTTTCTAGCCTCTGTTTCATTGATTTCTGCTCTATTTATTATTTCCTGTCTTTTTAAATATATATTTATTGTCCATAATGAGTTACATTATTTAGTGGGCAAACAATGAGTTGTTATCCCCAATTCCCCAATGCCCCCCTCCGCATCCCCAATCAGCTGGATATCCTCCTCCGTGGGCCATCTGGATCAGTCCTTGTGGCAGGGGACCATGGATAGCCTAGTACTCAGCCTGGTTCTCCTGGACAAGTGTGTTGTTACTGAGGGGTGCCATGCCTCTGGATAGTCCCCCCACTACGGCTCTCACAATCTTTCCGCCCCCTCTTCTTCTCAGTTCACTGAGTTGTGGTGGGTGAGTATTAAGGCTGCTTTAATGTTGTGAGCTTAGGTGTCTTTGTGTCGAAAACTGTTGGTTTCTGTCACCCTGGCTTATCCTGTGTTGATTGAATGGCTGTGGTTGTGGGTCCCTTGTTCATCCCGTCATTCTCTGCAGGGTTCCATATGGATCCTCCACGATATGACTGTGGTGGCTCATCTCTTGCCACGATCTCAGCTATCTGCCTACGGTCGGATGGTAGGATTAGATGGGCCACAGCTCTCTTGCTGCATCCTGAAAAATACAAACACATTCTCCATCGGAGAGTGAGATCAGTCTAGGTTAACAAAATGTACACAATTCTGGATTACCAAGATTCTATTTTTAGTAGCCTCCCCGTCAATCGCTCCCATAGTGCATCTTTTCTTGTAAGCCCAAGAGTACGGGATCTGGTGCCTGTCACCCTGAATCCCCAGGTCCAGTCAAGGGCTCCCCCTCCCTAAGTGGAATATTTGGCTGAATTTAAAAGCTGTTGATTGTCTCCCCCAGGCCCAGGCTCCTCCATGGCACGAGTGCTCCTTTCTTGGAGCTGTTCTCTCCCAGTAGGAGGTATGGTCAGCCTATTCATGGCCGCAGACTGTGTTTCATGCCAGTGGTCTCTGTTTACTCCAGCTGTCGTTGATCAGCTTCCCCTGGCAGCTTGTGCAGTGCCTTCCAGCAATACACGAATTACCACCTGGGGGCTGATTACCATTCCGGACCTTGAAGGGTCTCTTGATGCTGACCGATGGCATTCTGTGGTTTCTTCAGCAACAGGGTTCAGCTGAGAAACCATCTGGTCCTGGGCTTTTCCTTTTGGGAAGGTTTTTGATTACATCTTCAATCTCTGTGGATGTAATAGGTTTATTTAGTGATTTTATCTGCTCTGGGTTAAGCTTTGGTAGTTGGTAGGTGTCCAAAAACTTATCCATTTCTTCAAGGTTCTCTAATTTTGTGGAGTAGAGGTTTTGGAAGCATGAGCTGAGGATACTTCAAATGTCTTCGGGATCTGTTGTGATCTCCCCATTGTCCTTTCTGATTTTGTTGATTTGGGCTTTCTCAGTTCTTCGTTTGATTAGATTGGCCAGGGGTTTGTCAATCTTATTAACTTTTTCAAAGAACCAACTCTTTGATTTATCTATTTTTTAAATCGTTTTCTTGATTTCCAATTCATTAATCTCAGCTCTGATTTTAATTATTTCCTTTCGTCTTGAGCTCCTCGGGTTACCTTTTTCCATCTGTTCCAATGGGTGGTTAGATGATTGATTTGAGACCTCTCTGTCTTTGATACGAAGGCCTTTAGCACAATGAACTTCCCCCTTAGGACTGCCTTCATTGTGTCCCACAAGTTCTGATAAGAAGTGTTATCATCATCATTTACTACTAGGAAATTTTGAATTTCCTGTTTTATTTCTTGGATGACCCAATCATATTTTAGGAGCGAATTTCTCAGGCGCCAGTACTTTGTGCATTTTCTGGATCCTGTTCCATTGTTAATTTCTACCTTTAATGCATTATGGTCTGATATGATGCAAGGAACTACGTCAATCTTCCTGAATTTGTTTAGGGATGATTTATGACCTAGGATATGATCAATTTTATAAAAAGTCCCATGCACTGCTGAGAAGAATGTATATTCTGTGTCTTTGGGGTGGAACGTTCTGTAAATATCTGTTATCCCTAGCTGGTCAATGGTGTTATTGAGCTCCGTTATGTCCCTGCTGATTATCTGTTTGCTTGATCTGTCTAGAGATGATAGAGGTGTATTAAAGTCTCCTACTATGATGGAGTTAGAGTTTATTTCTGCTTTATTTTTGAGTAGGGTTTCCTTTATGAACTATGTTGCACCCAAATTTGGTACATATATGTTAATGATGGTGATATCTTCCTGTTGGATCATTCCTTTGATGAGTAAGAAGTGACCATCATTATCCTTTTTAATTGATTTTGGTGTAAAGTCTATTTTGTCGGAGATTAATGTAGCCACACCCGCTTGCTTTTTACTTCCACATGCCTGATAAACTGTTTTCCATCCTTTTACTCTAAGATTGCTGTCTTTAGAGGTAAGGTGTGTTTTCTGAAGGCAGCAGATGGAAGGGTCCATTTTTCTGATCCACCCTACAAGTCTGTGTGTTTTTATAGGGGAGTTAAGTCCATTTATATTCAGAGATATAACTGTGAGGTTTGCTCTGTGCCCTGCCATGTTGAAGGATTAATGGAGGTCGGTGCCTGTGCTGCTGTTATTAGCCCACTGACGGTGATTTTCTTGGCTGATCTCTGGTACTCTTCTGAGGTAGATTTCTTGTTTCTTCTGTGTGGGGTATGTCCTGTAGAATCTTCTGTAAATTTGGCTTTGTGTTCAAATAGTCATAGAGCTGGTTTACTACACTTTCAATTCTCCATCTATTATGAGGGATAGCTTTGCTGGGTACAGTAGTCTAGGTTGAAAGCCATATTTCTTTAGGTCCTGAAAAGCATTATTCCAAGCCCGTCTAGCTTTTATGGTTTCTAATGAGAAGTCTGAGCTAAGTCTTATGGATTTTCTTTTATAAGTTACGGTTTGCTTTTCTCTTGCAGCTTTGAGTATCTTCTCTTTGCTTTCTATGTTAGGCATCTTAATTAAAATGTGTCTTGGAGAATTCCTCTTCATGTCCTGTCTGTTTGGAGTCCTCTGGGCCCCTTGAAAGTTGAGTGGGCTTTCTCTTGTTAGATGGGGAAAGTTTTCTTGAATAATTCTGTTGAAGATATTTCCTCTGCCCTTAGCCTGGGCTTCTTCTCCCTCTGGGATCCCCATGATTCAAATATTGGGCCTCTTTATGGTATCCCATAGATCCCTCAAATTTTGCTCACTTGATTTCTTGAATTTATTGAAACCTATGACATCCTTATTAATTACTTCTTTCTTGTCCTCAACATCTGAGAGTCTGTCCTCCAGATTGTCAACTCTGGGACTGATTGATTCAAGGGAGGTTTTTAACAACTCCATTTCATTTTTGGTTTCTGCTATAATTTTGTTTATAGTTTCCAATTCTTTGGTGAGAGATCCAATTTTCAGTCTATTTTTGTTTTTGCTAGGGATTCCTGAAAATCATTTTTAAGTTTTCTTAAGTCCTTATCAAGTTTAAACAATTGCTTGTCTATCTCCTCCTGTAGTTGGTTCACCTTCAATTCACTTAATGTGTTTCTGAATTCATTCATATTTCTCTCCATTAAATTCAGTCTGGAGTCTATGCTTGTGTTGGTAAGCTTCATCTCATTCATGTCTTTTTTCATAGTTTCCATGTCAGCCATTAATTGCTTCATGTTTGCATTGCAGTGTGGTCAGGAGTCATATTATTCTCTCTTTGGGATTGTATTTTTGTTGTCTGCACTTCCTTTCCACTTTCCTGTTCCATAATGGGACTAGGGACTCTGAGTTGGGGAGTTCCGCCTTTGATTTCTGTGGGTTTTTTTCATTGGTTTCTCCCCATGTCCAGGTAGGGGAGTGGGACTTAGGCACCCTGGGGAGTGCTCTTCAGCCCACTTTGCTTCCAGTGGAAAGATCACCAGGTTTGATCTTAAACAGAGGTCTTTCCTGTTGGGGTGTTTCGCCCCCAGCCAGGCTCAGATCTTTACCCATCTGGATCCCTCTGTATGTGACTATTTAGTCTTAGAGCCACCTCATAGGCCCCTGTCCCTGATGGGTATGCTGCAGTAGAAACATCCCCGGCACCCTAAACTCTAGAGCCCAGTGTTTTCCCACCTGAGTGCAGCAAGCTGATCTGGAATGCTATCTCCCCCACTAGGGGTAGAGACTCAAGGCTCTAGAGTCTCCTTGGGCCAGTATTCGGTGGACCTGTTCTGATTCCACATGCCAACCCAGCCCCAGGCGCCCAGATTCAAGATCCTGGTGAGAGCTTCCTATTGCTCATGTAATCTGTGTTCTCAAATTCCTGGACCAACTTGTGAACTCCCTTTAGTGGCACACGGTCCCTGGTGCCCACTGAAATCACCTGTGTCCTCCTGGCAGTGGCGCGTGGTCCCTGCCTGAACTGGCCTCTGCCCTCCCAGCAGTGGCAGCGGTTCCCAGGTATCTGCCAGAGGCCTGTTCAGTCCCGCGTGGGCTTCCAGAACTGAGCTAGGTCAGTTTTCCCTAGAAGCGTGTCTGCCTGTGTTTGTGTGTGTGTGTGTGTGGGGGGGGTCGCGGAGAGAAGTGCACCCAAGGATTGGGCACTGGAGGGAGAGGGCTGTGGGAGGGAGAGGTGCTCAGCTGGAAGTGCCTGTGAGGAGACAATGGCGATGGTGGGAACTTGGGTGGGGGAGGGGTGGCTCTCTGTTTCTCTGCAGAGCAGAAATCTGCTGGGTAACCCTGTATGGGCTGGTGCAGGAGCTGGGGATAGGGTGGGCTTGGGTTCAGGGCCGACTGGGGCCCGGGGTTTGGATCCCAGCTGGAAAATCAAACCTTTATGGAGAGAGTCCTGGTGAGGCTGCTACTCATCCGCCATCATGCTCCGCCCCTCAATTATTATTTCCTTTCTTATGCTGACTCTGGGCTTTGCTCTTTTTTGCTAGTTCTCTGAGATGTTTACTGTTTGAGGGCTTTCTTTTTTCTTAAATAAGGCATTTCTTTCTGTGACTCCTAAGTTTTGACATGTCAGGTTACCATTTTTAAACTTAATTTTAGTTTTGTTTTTTTTTTCTGAGGTAGGGTCTTGGTCTAGCCAAGGCTGACCTGGAATTCATGATGTTGTCTCAGGCTGGCCTCGAATTTACAGCAATCCTCCTACCTCTGCCTCCAAGTGCTGGAACTAAATGTGTCTGCCACCATGCCAGGCTATGGTATCATTTTTAATTATCTTAAGATATTTTTAAAAAATTTAATTTGAAATTTATCTGGACTCATTGATAACTGCTGAGGAATATATTGTTTAATTTCTAAATATTGCAAGTCTGTTAATTTTCTTTCTCTCTCTTCTCTCTCCCCCTCCTTTCCTTTTTCCCTTCTGAAACATGGTCTCCCTTACGTAGCCCAGGTGGCCTTAAACTTGCAATCTTCCTGCCTCTGCTTCCCAAGTACTGGGATTACAGGTGTATGTCACCACACCTAATTTGTTGTTAATTTCCTAGTTCACACTTTTGTGGTTGGAAAAGATACTTGACATGGTTTCAATCTTTTTCAACTTGTCTCCTGGCCTAATATCCCTCTGATTTGTGTGCTGGCAAAAAAAAAACCAAGTTTATTCCATTGTCACTTTATGTTGTAAGGTTCAGTTCTACATACAGTGTTGATCAAGTCTTGTTATTTCCTTATTGGGTCTCAGTCCATTGGTGAAAGTAGAATTTCAAAGTTCCCTGTCATTAGATTACTCTCCAGTTTCTCCTTAATTCCTACTCATACTTGTACTGTTTATCTGGGTGTTTCAATATTAGTCATTGTATAGTGTGTCTATATGATTATCATGAATGGGAAGATAACTCTACATATGGAACACATGAATGGGAAGAATTAGTCAATGTAAAAAAATGGAATGGAATGGAAGTGTAACCAAGGGCCAATGAAATCAAAATGAGTTGAGACCATCATAAAGAATGATGATTCTCTCATAAAGACATTGAGCTTCCAGCTAAAGACAGGTTAAACACACAGATTTGCACATTTGAACTTCTGTCTAATATCCTTTTAAACTGAAGACAAAATAAATAGGGATCACCTCTCCCGTTCTAGCAGAAGGCCCACTTATCTATTAAGAGGTAACAGTATTTAGAAAAGGAAACCCTGGTTTCTAGATGAGGCTCTTCTGAAGGCAAATCTTGTCAAAAATGAGGAAACCATTGCAATTTGAGATGCCCTTTTCTCTAGCTCAGCTCTCAGAGTGCTATAGACAGGCAGAAGATTTAACTGTTCAAATTTTGTAGGTTTAGCTTGTAACTAGGCAAGAGAAAAAGGATGTTGTGGTGCATGTCTAAAGAGATGGGGAAGGGCCTCCTTAGGCTAGGGAATCAACCAACTGAGTACTCATAGGTGACCAAAGCAAGTGGTGATCCCAATTGGCCTGCTGGGTCACACGCCGGTGTCTGGGCCAAAGTAGAATGGGCACATGGGGCTGTGCTTGACCTTGGCGATGGGGGAAGACAGTGGTTCAGCAGGCAGAGTTAGTGTCAACTATAACTTGTTTGCCTCTTCTGTAAGAGATGACATCATGTAAACAAACGTACCAGGAGGATGTAAAATTACCTTCCTAACGCAAGACGTGCATGCACTTTACATTTCTATGACATGCATGATCTTCTAAAGTACTTTTTCTATATTATTTCTTTAATTTAAAAAAAATTATGAGACAAATATTGTCCTTCTCATCTCTTGATTTGTTACTAAGGTGAACTCAGCAATAATGCAGCAATAGACTCATGATCTCTCAAATGAATTAAGGCACAGGCATATTTCTTGATTTTTAGTGCTGTGCACCTCAGTTATCAAGACGGGATCAAGAATCCCTAGGTAGGGCTGGAGAAATGGCTCAGAGGTTAAGCCCAGTGACCTGAGTTTGATACCCTAATACCCACATAAAGCCAGATGCACAAAGTGGCACATGCATTTGAAGTTGCTTTGTAGACTAGAGGCTCTGGCATGCCCATTCTCTCTCTCTCTCTCTCT
The DNA here is from genome assembly GCA_004024765.1 of Zapus hudsonius. Lineage (NCBI taxonomy): Eukaryota > Metazoa > Chordata > Mammalia > Rodentia > Dipodidae > Zapus > Zapus hudsonius. Next base: position 14,619 of record PVHP010008964.1, read on the forward strand.
CTCCCCGAGAGAACAGATGGGCAATCTGGCCTGATTAAACTTAGCTCAGGTTCCTAAGAGGGGTTCTAGTTAACTCTGCAGTGGAAGACTTCGCCTTCAGAAGTCCCAAGGAGAAGAGAAGCTAGGAGGTGCTAGACATTGTTCTACCCCACCCTGAGCATCCCAAATGATATAGGACATGTTAGAGAATTTTCAGTACACCAGCTGGGTACCTGTTAGATAATGTTCCAAGCACTTCATTAACTGCTGAGCTGATAGCGTAGAAACATTCCTTATCTCTTTTGTGCTTCCCTCATCCCTTCGTCTCCCCATTTTATTCAGTGTTTGTTATTTCTTGGCATAAAGATTTTGCCTTCAATTAGTTTCAAGGCTTCAGCAAAGCAGTTCAAAGAGGTTGTAGTAAGAGGTATCTAGTGCTCTTATACACACAGGTACACCCTTACACCTGGGGGCCTAAACCAATTTCAAATACATCTTTTTGTTGTTTAATGATAATGTTTGCATTTTATTTTATTTTATTTTTTGGAGTGTATCCATGGTATGTGTGATGTGTGCATACATGTTTATAAGCGTGTGGGCACATGTGTGTGTGTGAGTCCATGTGAAGATGAAAGGTTGACATGTCTCTCTAATTGCTCTCCACATTATTTCTTTTATTATTATTATTATTATAAAGGCTGCCAGCCATGTTTTTTTAAATTATTATTTATTTTTTATTTATTTATTTTCAAGCAGAGAAATACAGAGAGAGAGAGAGAGAGAGAGAGAGAGAGAGAGAGAGAGAGAGAGAGGGAGAGAGCATCAGGGCCACCTTGTGGGTCTGGCATATGTGGGTACTGGGGAATTGAACCTGGGGCCTTAGGCACTGGAGGCAAGTACCTTAACCGCTGAGCCATCTCTCCAGCCCATCCACATTATTTCTTGAAATAAGGTCTCTCACTGAGTCCAGAGCTCATTGATCTGTCTAGAATAGTTAACTAGTAAATCGTATGTTTGGGTGTGTGTGGGGGGGGTCGGATTAGGGTACAGGGAACATAATTCAAGCCATTTATATTTCACCTGGCCTTTTGATTGAGGGCACAGACGTGTGAGCAGAGGGGTCTGTTTATATATCAGGTTACCCCTGAGCACCCTGGCGATGTTATGAAATAGCTGCCTCTCACAGGCAGCTAGGAATTGTTATGAAGGAAAAAACACAGACCATCTAGGCTAGTTAGTTGGGTTCAAAATTGAACTGATGTTTATTTTATTTAACACATGTGTTTTTGAATACTATGGGTTCATTTTTAGTTGATTTAATGCCATTTTAATGTACCAGGGGCATACACAGTTCTTCGAGTCTTTCAATGAATGGTTTTCTAACAGGACAAAAATGCTTTAGTGATTAGAACAAATTTCCCTTGAGTTAATATGAATATAACTTGTTTTGTTTCAAAAAACTAGAAACCTGTGTGTGTAGTTGTTTGTGACTTAGAATGCGTCACAATATCTATTAACAGTAACATGGAACATATAGTTGCTAAAAATACTGACAAATATATCCCAAGGTCTCACTCCAACCTCCCCCCCAAATTCAACAATATGTGAAGGCTTGGAAATGAGAAAAGTTGGTTCCAAGGCCACAGCCCAGAAGATAACGCAGAAACACACGTGGAGTGACTGCTCTCTTCACCAGCACCAGGTCCCCCTGTGCAGGAACCTGTTTTCATAGTTTTGTTCTTAATGGCCTATCAGTGTATAAATTCTCACAAAACACTTCTTTCTTTTTTTCCAGCCAGTCAGCAATTGCTTCCATGACTGGAAAATTGCAGGAGCTTAACACATTTCAGCTTTGAACTTGGACAAATTTTAGTTGGGTTTAAGATGTAACTTGAGAACACACCTGCTTTAAATTAGAGCATTTAGCACTTTTATATGCTGCTTAAAGAATTTAAATTCACCCCCATGATCTACAAGTAAGAAAATGTGGTTTTAATAATATCAGGTACTCATTCCTCAGCAGGCTTCTCTCAGTGGTTGTCTTTGTGTTATCCCAAACAGTCCTCAGGGAAGAATACCTTTGAACAAGGTATTCTTGTTCACCAAAGGGTGAATGTAAATAGATTATGACACTGTTTCATGAAGCATTTGCTAAAGGGTGTGAGGGGTAGGTTAGAAAGGGATATGGAAATGAGAGAAAATACCCAGGCCTCACAGTCTTCCAACTGACAGTCTCCAGACTGAGCAAGCAGTTAAATAGTAAGGCTACCGATGGGTCTTGTGATGGTTCAATGGGTTTGGATAACACGGTAATTGAAGAGCAAGGCAAAAGCAATTGACTGGAACATAGACATTGTTTGGAATTTGCACAGTTTTGAGCAGGTGCAGTTGGTATCGCATTAATATGGATATTTTATAATCATGACCATGAGGTCAAAATCCATCCAGGCATGCATTCATGGACTCCTTCAGTGATTCATTCATTTAGCAAGTGTCTGCTGAGCCCAGGGCCTGTGGTGCGCATCCAGGGCGACATGGACACAGGGCGAAGCTGTGTTGTGCAGATGGGAACAGTGAGGCAGAGGAAGTCCACGGGTCACAGATGGACGAGGACAAGAATGAGGGCAATTGAGTTTCTAATTGCATTTGTCCTTATAACATGTTCTGCACTCAAAGAGATTCCCAGACAACTGCAATTTGGGGTTTGATGAAAATATGAGCAGTTCTTTTCAAGAATGAGCAGATTCGTGAAAACAGCAGTGGGATCCTAAAAGATGTAGATTAAGGTCAATTTATCCACAGTCTATGGTTATAGGGGTGAGATCTTCTGATAATAATGAAAGATGTTGTCAAGTCAGTTCTCTGGGCCGTGGAGATGCTCAGCGCATAAAACACTTGCCACTGAAGCCTGAGTACCTGTCTGATCCTCCTAGGACCCCATGTGAAAAGCCAGAAGACTTGATCATGGGCAAGCTAGTTTCTGGAAAGTTCTCTGGAGCCAGAAGCCTTGGCAGAGACCAATAACAGAGTTAATTCTCAAAAGCAGAGGGAGATCCAGAGAGAGAGAGAGAGAGAGAGAGAGAGAGAGAGAGAGAGAGAGAGAGAGAGAGAGCAAAGACCCACTGGATATTGACTTCTGAACTACACGCACATGGATGCAGTGGTACTTACTTGCCTGCACTCACCCACACACCAAAGAAAAATCAGTTTTGAAATAAAACTATCAAAAGAAGAAGTTGTTGGGTGTGCCGAGCAAGGTGTTTTGGGGGGTATGATTGCTCCGTTTTCCTTCTTGGATTCTGAGTTTGTCTTCAGCTAGAAGGTCCGTCTAGTGTACCCTGCGGACTAGAAGGAAGAATGTTTGAAGAGATGAAGATTGCCATAAAGGTATTTAGACAAGCTAAAGTTAAAATGCAATTACACAAAGGGAAATCTCTTTTCTTAAAGTCAGTGAAATCTTACAAAAGGAAGGAGTAGAGGACCTGTAAGATAGGACAAAGAAAGAGAACTGAAAGAGGAAGTTTATTTTTACTCAGAACAGGGCACTGAGCAAAGGGGCCTCGGGCTGGGTGCAGAGATCTCGGTCTTCACTCCTATTTTTATGCAGCCTGTTTCCAGTTCACTGTCCGCCTTCCAAAGGTGCCATGTAAACTGGCTCTTTGGAACTCAAATGTTCTAAACCCAGAGGATCCATTTATTCACAGAAAGGATGTTATAAATGCCAGTTAGTGTACCAGGCCACATAACCACTCAGCTATTGTCCCTGGCTAACTACCACACGTTTGCAGTTGATGATATTAGCAATTCTTGTAATAGCAAAGGTTTAGACCCCCAAATGATACACAGTCCCCTTGACTATTGTGCCTGGAGCTAAGCAGGTTTCATTAGAAGAGGGTTAATAAGTCAGAAGAAACTTCGATGGCTACTAAATTACTGTGGTTGAGGAATACATATGCAGGCTTGGAAGTGTGAATGAAAGCTGGACTCACACCCACAGCCGCTGTGTTGTTTAAGTTGCTGGAAGTGAGAACAGCATCTCCTTAGGGCATCACCACAAAAATCAAATAAGCATTTTGCACAAATTTATGGGTTGTACATTCTCAATAATGCATTTGTGTAACATTATATTAATAGGCTATTATTACTATTATAACTATACTTATACTGCTTCCTATAGGTTGCTCTTTCTTCCCAGAGAGATTATTAATTTAAGAGCAGAGATACTTTGATGGATCTTTAGTTGCATTGAACATCTATATTTTTTCATTTATTGGCGTTGGTTTCCTTTGGACATTTGCACATAAAAACTCTACTCTGATTCTTTTAAAAATTATTTTTTCATAACAGGTGTGTAGCTGATACAACTCTTAGGATTAGCCAATCATGGTGGGGCTCTGGTTCTGCCTCCGCATAGTTCAAAGGGAAGGAAGGGGGAAGAACAGGAAGGTAGAGAAAATTCCCCAAGATACTTAGACAAAAGGTGAAAGTGAAAGAGAGAAACAGAGAAGGTATATTCAAAAAGTGTGAGGGATGCTGGGAGATGGCTCAGGGATTAAAGGCTCTTGCTTGCAGAGCCTGATTCTCCAGGGCCCACGAGAGTCAGAAGCACAAGGCGGCACATGTGCTTGAAGTTCGTTTGCAACAGCACCAGACCCTAGTGTGCCCAGTCTCATTCTCTCTCTTTCTCTCTGTTTGCAAATAAATAAAATATTTTTAAAAAGTGTATGGAAAATGAAAAGAGTATGAGGGGAAGGAGAGAGATGACGGAAGGGAGAAGTGTGCCGGCAGAAGAGAGGGTGAGGCACAGTAAGTCCTGTGAGCTGTGCCTCACAGTGTGACATCCACTTGGAGCATCCTGTCTGTAGCTTGCCCGAGGCAGAGGCCTGCTATGCCGGGCACCTGTGCCCCATTTGGGAATTTCTACTAAAGGAACGCCGGACATAGCACAAAAGAAGCTGAAGTCCGTGTTGCTCAGGTTGGTCACTGTTCCCTCTTCTTCCTGTGTCCATGAAAACTGATGGTTCTGCCACTTCAGGGATTTGCCATCATCAGATGCAATGCCCATTCAAGGAGTTTGTGACAGGAGCCAGACTTGGGGTGAAGTATCCAGCTGTCTTCATCCGGATTTGGGATGAAGTATCCAGTTCTGCTAATAAATGGGAGACTTTCATTCTCTTGGTCCTTTTTCTTGTCAATTCCTTTCTCCTCTGTGTAAATGATGAATCTACTTCAGTGTTTTTGCACACCTCGTTTACCCTCTTTGCTTTTTGTTTGTCTTTGACATAGGCACTCATGTACCGAAGGCTGGCTTCATACTCACTATGTGTAACCTTGAACTTGATCATTCTGTCTTTACCTCCATATTGCTGGGATTACAGACATATACCAGCGTGCCTGATTGATGCAGTCCTGGGAATTGAACCTTTATACACTGTGCATGCTAGGCAAGAACTCTATCAACTGAGTTTCTCCTTTCTTTTTGAATGCTCTCATTAAAACAAATGAGCAACCAACTGGGGAGATAGCTCAGTCACTAAAGTGCTTGCCTTGCAGGCCTCTGTATCGGAGTTCAATTCCCAGTCCTCACGCAAATGCCAGGCATGACGGTGTTCACCTATATTCAAGCCCTAGGGAGGTAATAGAGAAGGGTGATTCCATCCTCCTCTGGTCCCTGCATATGGACACAGGGCAACACCATCCACACACAAATGTATATCCAGCACACGTGCATGCACACAGAACACACACACACACACACACACACACACACACACACACACACACACAATAAGAAAGAAAACCAGCATTGTTTCGAAGGAACTTTCACAACTTACTTTTCACTTCCTCCACACTGACAATTTTACATGTCAATTTCTCTGTGAACAACATTATTCTGTGTGTTAACACAGAATACACATATAACACATAACACCGACTGTGTGACATCCTGTGTGTTATCATCTGTTCACTTACTTGGGGCACCTACATTGTTTATGCCTTCTGTCAGTCAAACAATGGGGAAGGAAGCATCCATGTACTTATGGAATCCATATTCTTTTCTTGGAATATATTTTTAGAACAGGAACTGATGTGTTAACGGGAACTCTCATTTTAAAAAGCTTTTGCTTCGTATTACAAAATTATCTTCCTCACACGTTATGTCAGTTTATATTCTTACCAGCAGATGGGTGAAGGTGCCATGTTCTAACTCTCTTGATAACAATGGAAAATGATGATCTTTTCATCTTTGTCTGGTTCACAGGCAACAAAATTATTACTTAATGTGTACTCTCTTTGTCGGGAATCTGACCTTTTTGTTCTCTTGTGGATTATTTATGAATATGCTTTTCCCAGTTATGACTTGTTCATTCTATTTATATGTTTAGGTTAGTTACCATTTACTTATATGTTTCACTGTTTAATCTCATTTTGTCACTTGGGACTTAATTTTGTTTATGGCAGGGTGATTTTATATACAGAAATTTTATAATCTTATTTAAATATTTCACTTCTGGTTTCTGCTTTTGTGATCATAATTAAAATATTTTCGTGATAAAATAATTTAATCATAACTAAAATAATAATTTTTTTTTCAAGGTAGAGCCTCGTTGTAGCCCAGGCTGACCTGAAATTCACTATGTAGTCTCAGGATGTGAGCCTCCAACTCACAGCGATCCTCCTACCTCTGCCTCCTGAGTGCTGGGATTAAAGGCGTGCGCTACCACACCTGGCTTTAAAATTAATTTTAATATTATAAAAACAACCATTTTCCGTGTGGTTTTCTTTTTACACTGAATTCTCTTTGTTCGTTTCTCATTCTCAGGTTTTTTTTTTTTTTTTTCCTGATAGGCCCAGGCTGACCTGGAATTCACTATGTACACTCAGGGTGGCGATCCTTCTACCTCTGCCTCCCAAGTGTTGAGATCAAAGGCGTGTGCCACCACACCCAGCTCAGGTTTTTATTCTCTTAAATCAACTTCAGGATTTCTTTGTTGAATAAAAAAGCTCTTTGAGATTTTATCCAAAATTGGAGCACCTATATGGGATGTATGTGACATGTATCATACCAATATTGATTCTATACATTATATAATATATTCATACACATATGCATATATAGTATACATTAACATACATATACATGTGTACATCTAAAATACGTGTTTGGGGAGAGTTGATGTCTTTACAACATTAAGTCCCTCAATCAAGAAAAATAATGTATTTTTTTGGTAAAGTTTAATTAATTAATTAGCTTTGCTTGCAGCTTTACATAGGTGCTGGGAAATCACACTCAGGTAGGAGGGCCTTCCAAGCAAGTGACTTTAACCACTGAGCAATCTCCCCAGACCCTTATGAATTGTGTCTATAGATTATTCACTTTGGTTTTGCTATCCCCACAAGCCTCGTTGTGGCTGCTTTTATGAGTAAGCTGTGCTTTACGATTGTTCTTGGCTGTTCTATGAAATATTCCAGAAATCCCATGTTCACCTCATTCAACTCTCTCAGTTAAAACTTTATAAGTTGATTCTAGCCTGGGTGTAATGGGGTGTGTCTATATCCCAGCACTCAGGGAGAGGAGATCGGAGGATCCTGTGTTCCAGGTTACCCTAGGTTACAGAATGAGTTCCAGGTAGACTGCATAGTAAGACTTTATCTCCAAAGAACAAGTACTAATAACACAGTTTATTAAACTATTATAACATCTATAGGCTGAATAATTGTGTCTCTTACTTTTTCCTTTTGCTCAATATTCATTTTTTATTTACAGTTTACTATTTTCTTCTACATGCCTTTAAATTTTTCTCAAATCCTTCCTGTGAAGAAATATAAATAAATATAATTATAGACAATATAAAATAAGAAACTAATAATTTTATTAAAGAGCTAGGTCTTAAACTCTAATGTTTGCTAAAACATAGATGCCTAAATAGCTATGAAAAGTTTTTCTGTGATTTTCAGCTTTACTTACTCATCATGAGAAATGCAAATTAAAATGTTGACATTTAAATTTTATATCTTATTGACTAAGACTTAAAAGTTCTGTTAGGCTATGTGATGTTTGATAAAGAAGGACTTTTTTATAGAATGATACATAGATTATAAAGTAAGCATGTGTAGAAGGCCTAACTTTAAATAGAAAGGTTTTGACTCTTTACTAATTCTGTTTAAATTTCTATTTTTCTTGCTTGCTTGCAATGCTGTACTGCATGAACAGTACCAAATGATAATAAGCATTCTCTCTTTTTCCTGAAAGATTTTAATGTTAATATCACTAGTGTTTCACAATGAAGTATGATTCTTGTGTTTAGTTTGAGATAGTTTTTATTTTGTTTGGAACTCTTAACTCCATTTAATTAATTAAAATTGATATTGACTTTTATGACTTTTTAAGATCATCTTTGTGGTAAGTCACACAGCTTTTCTTTTTTTAATATTTTATTTATTCATTTTCAAGCAGAGATACACACATACACACACAGAGACAGAGAGAGAGAGAGAGGGAGAGAGAGAGAGGGAGGGAGAGGGAGAGAGAGGACCAGGGCCACCACCTTGTGGGTCTGGCCTATGTGGGTACTGGGGAATTGAACTCAGGGCCTTAGGCACTGGGGGCAAGTGTCTTAACCGCTAAGCCATCTCTCCAGCCCACCACACATTGGATTTTCTCCAATGTAGAAATCTTTTTTTACATTTTTTTTTTTACAGAAATCAATGTAGAATCTTTTTTTATAACTTTTTTTAGGGTAAGCATAGTTGACAGATGATGAGGTTAGTCTGTGGTTTTCATTATCATGTTTGTATCTTTTTTTTAGGTCAGAAGTATTCTGTTAGTTTTCTGTTACTGTAATCTATCTGAACTTTCTTTTATTAAGTAGAAACTCTGTATGAACAAATCATGAGTTGATACCATGGTTTCTCTTCTCTCTGCCCTCATTCCTCTGAGGGACCTCCTCAGTGGGCTTGCTGGTGTACACCATGGGGTTGTGGACTATGAGTTGTGTAAGCAGCAGTAAGTCATTTTGTGTGTGTGTGCGCGTGCGTGCGTGTGTGTGTGTGTGTGTGTATCTGTGTGTGTGCAACAATGACTCTGGATATTCCCTCCCACCCACCATGGCTCTTACAATCTTTCTGACCCCTCTTCTGTAAAATTCCCTGGGCCGTGGTACATGATGTGTTTTAAGTCTCTTAGTAGCTTCTTGATTTCTGCTTTGGTGAGTTTTGAGTCTCCTCAGTGTCTGTCTCCATCACCCTGGCACAGGTTGATGGGCTCCATGTGGAAGCAGCACTCTTGCTCATCTCACCAAGTCCTCTGTGGTTTCACCTGGGCCCTAGCTGATGTTCAAGGGCTGCTTCCTCCCTTGCCAGGGAGTCAGCTATCATTTATGGTCTTGGTAGAATTAGTTTGTCCTCAGATTTTCCAACGGAGAGTGAGATCAGCATAGGCTAAATGGGATAAACTTTCTTAGTTTGGAGAGCTGATCCTCTTTTTAGGCCTAAGGTTAGTGGAAACTTCACCTTGGAGCCCAGATTCTTGGTCTCCATAGTATTTTTCTTTGGATCCCATTTCCAGCTATGGGTTCCTTGCCACTGAGTGGATCTTTTCGCCAATCAGAGAGCCCTTGGTTACCTACCTAGGTTGGGTGCAACTGTTGCACAGGTGTGTACATCTTGTCATGCCGGTTGCTGTCCTCCTATAGCAGTGTCTCCTGCTTTCTCCCAACATGGTTGACAGATTTCCCCTAGCAGCTCATGTAATGCTTTCCAGCACTATACGGGCTAACCATCTGGGAACTGGCTTCCTTCCAGATTGCATCTCTCCTTGTGTAATGCCAGCCTGTAGTGTCTTCAGAAATAGGTTCTTTCTTTTTCATCAAGTGGGTAATCAAGTGCTGTGACAGAAGCCTGTCTTATTTTGGGGACCTCATAGGTCTCTCTGATTAACAGCTCAATGTGGCTAGAAGCCAATATCTGGCATTGGGCATTCTAAGTCAGAGGCAAATGTTTTAGGGTTAGGCTTCATCCCATCCTTTTCAGGGCCCATATTGACTATCTGAACATTTTTATATAGCCTGAAAATTGTTCATGGTTTGATACTCAGAGAGAACTTGGTTGAATAAGTAAATTGGGCTAAAACTTTTTTTTTGAAGCACTTTCTTAATAATATTTACATTTTTCTATGATTATTAATTTTTAAACTTCTTTCTCAATTAATTTGCTTCTAATTACTGTTTCAACTATGCCCTACAGTATTTGATATTTGAAAATCTCATTTTTAAAAACATGAGCATTCTGTAATTACCTTTTTGATTTTTTTCAATTTTTTTAAATAATAAAGCTGTAAGTTTTCTAAGAACTTGGCTTTTTAAGATTTATAGTTTTATACTTACAGTTTCATTCCATAGACTATGGCCAAAATAAGTTGTTTTTGTGAAAAGAAATAATTGAGATTTTTTTCTGTGTGTAGTCTAACATATACACAAGTTTTTCAGACTTTTTTGTTTTTCAGACAGTATAGAAAGGCTAGACACACACAGGAAGTGTAATAGATCAGAAATGTACAAGGCATGGTGTTCCATGCCTAGAATCCCAGCATTTGGGAGATGAGACAGAAGGATCAGGAGTTCAAGACCAGCTTCAGTTGCATAGTTAGAGACCCTGTCTCAAAAAGCTAGGGGAACAAATGGAGAAAGGAAAGAAGAGAGGAAGGGAGCGAGGGAGAAAGGGAGGAAGAAGGAAGAGAGGAAGAGAGGAAAGGAGGAAGGGAGCAAGGTAGGGAGAACACAAAGTTGCCCAAGACCCCACCATGGCCTTGAGAAGCTCGAGAGGCTTCAGTCCTAAAGTGTGAAAGTTAACTTGAAGTCAGAGGCAGGCTTTTTGGTGGCAAGCCAAGGAATTATTAAACCACTGTAGTGGTCCAGTAATCAATGAGAATGCATGAGACTTGTGAGAGAACAGAAAGGAAAGAGGGCTTTCCCACAATTCAGGGGCAGGTAGAAGAGAAGAAGTCCACAAGTGAAAGAAGCAGAAGTTAAATTTCACAGAAGCCAAATGTAGCCCACAGCAAAAAAGTCCCCATTTCTCTTGCTCTAGGCCTGTGACAAAGAGCTTCTATGAACCACGCAAGAAGCTAGCCTATCATTAGGTTTGAGACTTAAATAGGACATGAGACGGAGAAACAAAAATTTTCTAAGAACTTAGCCATGAAGGGAGAGAATGGTTTTGGCAAGAAAAGGCATTTCAGATAAAAAGGATGGCTACTGCATCCCATGGAACATTCCAGCAATCCCATCGAGGAGGGCTCTTAGTGAATTGGGGGCAGGGAGGAAGAAAATGGGGATACCAACATAAGACTTGTTCATACAGTGCTTCTACTTATTGAAATTTTTTTCATTTTAAAAATTAAAAAATAATAAAGATTCTAGCTCTGAAAAAAAAAAGAATGTCTATAAGGACTGAAAACCATGTGAGTGAAGCTGGTGAGGAGGGTGTGCTGAGGGGTGACAGGGCATGGCTGTGATCCAAGGTCTAGGACAGGTGAGCTACCTGGGTGGACACAGAGCACGAAGAGCCCAGAGGAGGCCATGTCTGGATTGAAGGAAGTGATGGGTACCAGAAGGTGAGTAAACCTTTCTTTGCAAGATTGGAGAAAGGCATCATTATGAAACCTTCAGTTACGTTCCTGGGCCCAGAGTAAAGGACCAAGGTCTTGAGCTCTGTGTTGAAGTTTGCATCATGAGTACATTCAGGATCTGACCTTGCCTGTGAACAGAGCTGGCAATGCATCTCCTTACTGTTTACACTGTTCTTCATTAGTTTCCAGAAGTCTCTCTTCTCTCTTTCCTTAACTATTGTGGCACACGGTGCATTGTCAGAAGAATTAACTCAGTCTTTTTATTACATGTGTTTGTTGTGTGTTTTCATGTGTGTGAATGCAGGCCTGAATGGTGCACGTGGAGTTCCAAGGACAACCTCAGGTGTCTGTCCTCGCCTCCTACTTGATTTGATCCGGAGCTCTTTGCTGCTCATCACTGCCTATGACAAGCTAGCTGGCCTGTCTCCACCTCTCTTACTGTGGGTGCTCCAGGGTCACAGCCACATTATGTGGGTTCTATGGATCTGAACTTGGGTGTTCAGGCCTGCGCAGCAAGTGCTTCATCCATTGATTCATCTCCCCAGACCCCCAGTTGGTTTTAAGTGAAGTGATTGATGGAGGTCATTAGAGCACAGGCGTTTCTGTAACTGTAAATACAAAGTACGAATAAATCAAAATGATTTTTCAAATGGTGAGCAAGTTTCCTTTTCAGTTTGTGAATAAAGATTGAATCACCAATGCAGCAAAAATGCCTATTAGCATATGAGACATTGCATTTTGATAGCTAGTATTTATTTCTATTACTCTCTTTGAACTCTTAGTGATATATCTTGATATTTGCAAGTTTCTTTCCATTTAGACTTTGGGCTCTCACAAGTTAGTAACAAACCTAAAAAGCACACCAAGATTAAAAAACAAGATTAAGGGTTTTTCCCCCCCTGTTAGTCTAGACATTATCTTAACTATGAAGGCAAACTTCTGGTTTAATTATCACTACAAATAATCAGACAAAATCTGGTATGAAAAATTACCCACACATGTTCTATCCTGAGTCAGATAGCACTTAATGAAAATCAAGGCTGACAGTTTAACAGGCTAAGTATAATTCAGAAATCCCCTGGGGATTTTAACCATTTTGTTTTTCATGTTCACTTTCTCAAAGAAGCCAGCTCTGTCAGATCTCTCCTCTTCCCTGAAGGGTGTGCTCAGGCACTCTGGGAAAGTGCCACCCATACTGTACCAAGAAGTCAGAAGGCTGGCAAGGTCAGGGAGAGAAGATCAGCTCAGATGAAGAGTCTGAACCCAGTACAGTGTGGAGGGTCTATTTTCCCCACTGTGTGAGGCACACAGAAAACAGCAGCAGCTTGGTCCAACTTCCCAGCCAACAAGGGGGCTGTAAGACATCTCAAAGCCCTGCAGACAGTGATAACTTCTGTTTCCAGTCGCTCTGGTTGATAATCTCAGCTGCCCTGCTGGGCCCCAGAATGCTGACACAATGCAACAGATAACTTTACGGAAGTGTGTTCTGAAGCCACCTGAAGTCATTTCCATTGGCTCTTTAGATAAGGCTGCATAGGACTGTCTTCCTTCCCCCTCCCCTCTGCCCCCCAGCATCTCTGGCTGTAGGAGCTCTGGCCTCTGAAGTCAGACCTGCGCATTGTTAGATGGTCACGACCATCTGACTTCCTTAGGACAGTTTTTAGTTTTGTGGCTCTCCCTGGAATCCTGAGAAAATGAAACCCACGGGATGGATGAGTTTCAGGACCACCTGACACACCCATCAGTTTCCACCCCCATGTGAACTCCTGGTTCCTTTTTCTTGCTGGAGCCCCAGTGAACACCTGAAATGGGGAGAGCTAGTGACTGTCAGCCTCCCTGCCCCCCACACAAACACCATTAACTTTCCACTCGAGGTGACCTGCCCTCCCTCCCTCCGGTGTGACTTATCAGCTGTTTGGCATTTGTCAGGAAAAGAAAACAAATTGTGGAATGTTGTGCTCTGCATGCTGACCAAGTGGCTGAGCCAAAGCAGGGTTTAGGAGAAGGTTTGCAAGAGAGCGAGCAAGCTAGCGGGGAGAAGAATGATCTTCAGCGTGTGACCTACTGGCACCCTGTGCCAGGGCGGCATTTATCAGGAGACACATGTGACTGGTTAAGACACAGAACCGGCTTTAGGGAAACAGCTGCTGGCAGCAGGCTCCAACTCTTGGCAGCTTGGGCACACAGGGTGCTGGTGTGAGGAATAGGGAAAGAGCGACCCAGTAAGTACCAAGCCTCCCTCTCTCTCTCTCTCTCTCTCTCTCTCTCTCTCTCTCTCTCTCTCTCTCTCTCTCTCTCTAGTTGGCAAGCTAGCAACAACTTTTAACTGTGTGTTGATCTTGATTCCCCTCTGACGCAATGCAGGGACGATAACTTATTTGTCCTTGTCAATTTGTATTTTGACTGCTCTTTCAAGCACCTGTCTTCTAACCTTGAGGATGAAAGACTTGATCCCTGTGTATGGAAGGGATTTCTTTCTAGGTCTCTAGGACTGGTGTGGGTCCTGAAGACATAGGATCATAGCCAAGATTCAAATTACAAAGTAGTGACCATGTGGAAGGTGAGCTGATGGCGAAATTTGATTTTAATCAATTTTTCCATTGTAACTTGAGAATAATCGTTGTTTAAAATAACTTGTGAATTTATAGTATGTCTGACTTGACCATTCCTAGTCAAGTCTGGGAAAAAAATAAGTCATGTAACTATGTGTAATAGTCTGCAATATCAGTAACTGTTAAAATAATATATAGATTGGAAAAAATATTCAGGTTTCACGCACTTTTCTTCAACAAGCTAACTCACCCCTATTTCTTTAAAGCAGACTTTCCATTGTCCCTGGTCCTTCCTTTAGTGTCTCTGGGATGCTCAGGTCTTGTTTATGACTTGGGTTGTGGAAGTGCTTCCGGAAGCTGGATTACCAGCTCCAGGGTGGCGTGGGGGCTGGGGTGGCCCTTCCCAAGTTCATGCAGCTGCAGTGGAGCTTGATCTGGAGGGAGCTAGAAAGTCAGCACCATACTGGGACTAAGCCCTTCCCCAGGGACACTTGACCTTCTGTGGAGGTCCTCAGAGAGAATGCTTAAGAACGGGTAAAAAGAGCAGGGAGGCTGAATTGATGATGTCATCTCTGGAAGTGAGCTGCAGGGGGATGAGCAGACAGCTTCCTTTTCCCTGGTTCTTCTATCATCCAGTACTAAGGGCTCCAGAGGGTCTGTTTCCTTTGACGTCTTGTGAGATAATTTTCTGTATGTGCTGGGTCTAGGGTTCTGTGAAGTGTAGCTTCCTCACTGACAGATGGCCTGTTCTAAGGGTTCAAGTTGTGCACTTGGCTTGCAACTTCTGCCCAAGGCCACACTGAGCCCTGTCCTCTCTGCCCAGGCTTTCTGAAGGAAGAGGGAAGGAAGCTGGTCCAGGGCCGGGTGGTTCTGCCTTACTTTGCTCCTCACATTTGATCCTCAGCATCTCAGCAACCGAGGATGTCAAATGCCAGCAGCTTCAGGTGCTCTGTAGGAAAAACAACAACAACAATACAAAACAACATCATCCCCCCCAAAAAATAAGTAAAACAAAGGCTTCTCTGGCACCAGAGACTCTTCCCTTTTTTCCCACTTAAATATAGAAGAATCTGCAAAACCTAAAGTGCCCATAGAGAAAGAACAGTTCCATCTCTTCTGTTCCTCTTTGTGCCTTTTATGCAAGGTCCTTGAGTCAGCTGGTACCCACGGGGCCTCTGACGCCTTGTCTGACTGAGGCTGATTGTGCCCTGGGATATTTTCTAGAGTTCATGTCTGGTAGAGTTTCACATTTTCCACAGGATGATAGTGGAACAAAACTCTCTAGGGAAATGGTGCCTTTACAATAATAGAGCCTCCCACAATGAAATGCACTATCTACTGGACTTTAATTTAGGACTATTCTCTATTTAAAAGAACAAACTTATGACAGTTTACAGGGATGCAGCTCACTTGCCTAGCATGTGCAATGCCCTGTACTTCCCAAAAAACCTATCCAGTGAATGTATAAAGGGAAGTCAGTTGCTGAATTCGTAAAAGCCCATAGTTTTTTTTGACCAATCCAGTAATACTTTAACTTTTAAAATGATAATAGTATGGGGCTGGAGAGGTGGCTCAGTAGTTAAGGCACTTGCTTGTAAAGCTGAAGGACCTTAGTTCAATTCCCCAGTATCCATGTAAAGCTAGATGCACAAGGTGGCACATGCATCTGGAGTTTGTTTGCAGGGACTGGATGCCCTCGCACACTCATTCTCTCTCTATCTCGCTCTCTTGAATAATTAAATAAAAGATTTTTTATAGAAAATGTTTATAGTAAAATAATTATTTTACACATAAATAATACATCATAGATTCAAATATTCGATAGGAGTTACAGAATGTCCATTTTGAAAATGAGGAAATTATAGTATATATAATATATAATTTATTCCAATGGAAAGAGAGCTTAAGACTTCTGTTACTATTACAGGAAAATATAATCATCATGCTATGCAGTTATTATTCACCGTATATGTGTTTCCATGGTGACTTTGTGCTATACATCTAATCTTTGCCTTATAGTACTTCAACTTAATAATCTTTCAACATTACAATGGTGTGAACCTGATAAGCATTCAGTGGAAACTGCTTTGAATTTTGAACTTGGATCTTTGCCTCATCTGGTAACTTACTGTACTATCTTTTCTTGCTGTGCTGGTCAGCAGCAGAAGTAACTTCTGGTCAGCCAGGGGATCAGAAGGGAAACAACACATATCCCCCAGAATACTGTGCACATAAGCTGTGCTACTCATTAGTTTTAAGTGCTGAATACATTTCAATTTATTTTATTGTGTCATTTGTGTGTGTGTGAGTGTGGGCATGTGTATGCATGTGGAGGTCAGAGGACAACTTTTATGGTTCAACAAGGAAGCTTGGTTGTCCAAGTAGGTTACTTGTTTATGCATAGAAACAACACAATCCTTCACTCTAATCCTCCCAAAGTTTGCGTGGGTGCCTGTGTGTGTGTGCACTAGTGCGTGTGTAGTGAGGTGGAGGATGAGCCCCTGAGCAGGGTACTGGCTGAGATGGGGAAGGAGGAGCCATGTGCTTTTATGCTTGCTGGGCTGCAGCTGCCCTTGTCATTTGCACTGACACACGAAGTCTCCCTCAGTTGGCTGCACATCTAGACACTGGCTGTCTCACTTGTGGGCTGGAAACCTGTGGTTTTTCTGGGTCATCGGACAAAGTCCTCACAAAAACTTACTTCCTGATCCCTTTAAAAAACTTAAGTGTGCCAAGCGTGGTGGCATTTGTCTTTAATCCCAGCACTCCAGAGGCAGAGATAGGAGGATTGTCATGAGTTCAAGGCCAGCCTGAGACTACAGAGTGAATTCCAGGTCAGTCTGAGCTAGATGGAGACCCTACTAAAATACTTCATTTGCCTCACTACATTCCTTCACTTGGTTAACAACAAAGTCCTAATGAGTCAGAGCCCAGCAGTGGGACTGTCAATGGGGGTAGAGGGGGAAATTAAGTACGTAGGCCATGCATGGATGCCTTTGAGAAAATTATCAATATTTGTTCAAGGTCTTTATAATATGATTAGATAGTTTGGAGATCAAACTATTTATGGAAAGAATTTTTTGGTGTGTGTATGTGTGTGCATGTTATCATGTGTGTGAGTGTGAGCGTGATCTGGCCACTGCGTATGTGTGGAGATTCGAGAAAAACTTTGACTGTTGTTTGAAGCAGTGTCTTTCATGCTTGTTGTGAACTGGTGTATTTTCCAGGCTAGCTGGTTGAGGGCTTTCTAGAAAATCTCCTGTCTCTGCCTCCCATCTTACCATAGTTACATTAGGTTTTACAGATGTCCATGGCAGTGACCAGCTTATTGAGTGAATTCTGGGAATCTGAATTCAATTATACTTGAGCAGTAAGAGTTTTATCCACTGAGATTTTTCTTTTTTTGCAGTAAGGTCTTACTCTAGCCTAGACTGACCTGGCACTCACTCTGTAGTACCAGGCTGGGCTTGAACTCATGTCATCCTCCTACCTCTGCCTCCCAAGTACTGGGATTAAAGGCGTGTGACATCATATCTAGGACACTGAGAATTTTTTAAATGTTTATTTATTCAAGACAGAGAGAGATAGGTGTGTCAGGGCCTCCTGATACTTTGCACATCAGTCTTGTGTAGGTACTAGGGAATCAAACCCAGACCATCAGGCTTTGTGATGCCTTTAACCTCTGAACCCTCCATCTAGCCCCAACTGAGAACATCTTAATCTTTCATTTCACCTACCTACTTAAGCCTAATTAAGCCCAGCTCAATAGTAATCATCAATGTCATCTTCTAAACCAGAATCACTGGGAATTATCTGTACTGGGAAGTAGAGTTTTCCCTTAATATCAATGGGTGATTGGTTTCAAGATCTCAGAGACACCATAACTTTTTTTTGGCTTTTTTTTATTATCCATACTTAGATACACTTAATAAGGGATTAACATGTTGATGTCTCCCACTTAATCTTGACACACAAAGTCCCTTGTGTAAAATGATGTTGCAGTTGTATTTCATCTACACATATCCTCCTTTGTACTTTAAAACATATGTATAATATATGACATAAATTCTATATTAATACTTGTACTATATTGTTCAGGGAATACTGATAAGGACAAAAAGGTTACTTATGTTCAATACAGATACAATTATTCTGAAATTCCTGCTCGGTTGAATCCATGGATGTCATACTGGGGGATAAGGAGAACACAGTGTGCCTCTAATTTTTGTTGGGAATTGCTTGTTTCCATGGACATTGGCATAGTCTGGTGACTTATGTGGAGACACGAGCTAGACTCAGAAGTTTCAGAGTCTACAAATCATACTCCATAGCTGGTATGAAGCAAAATAAAATGCCTAACTAATTTTTGGGGAACCTTCCTAATAGAGAACCAGATCCCAGGTTGCAGATTGTGTGCTTCAAAGACACCTGTTCCCACTGAGCTAATTTCCTCTGTCACCCTTTCCCTTGGTGTCAGGTGATTTACAGTTAACTGTGGGAATGTCATGTTCTCACTGCTTCATGGGATTTGAAATCTTTGAGTTTTTCACTGTTTCAAGTGGTCATGTACTTCCAGAGTTTGTCATATGTAGAGGCACAGTGCTTTGGTCTGTGAGTCCGTCTTTGGTTTGGAGAAGACTAACCCCTCCACTTCTATAGGCGTTTACTAATACTAGGACTTTATTACACATTACCTGCGACTCATGAAGAGGAAGTCTAAAGGGGAAACTTGGGGTTCCTTGTCAACACCCCAACTAATTTACAGTACTTGGATTCTTGTCATATAAAATTAAAGAATTAAAATTATAGACCACCAGAGGGTAAGGTTTAGAGAGGCTTTATTAGATTAAAAAGGGAAATTATAGGAGGATCCCATCATGAGGAAAAAGTCTTATGTGGGAGAAGAAGGGGGTGGCTTACCAAAAGCCTGGAGGTTTAGGAGTCTCTCCACTGGCCAGCATGAGGAGAAGAGAGAGCAGTTTCCCTCTTCCAGGTGAGTATGTCCTCTGGCTCAGGTGAGCCAAGGAGACAGCTGATTGGTTTGGGCTCTGACCAATCACAGTTCCAGGATTAGGTTTGAGATTTATTAAAGGAGACCTCCCACTCTAAGGAGGGGCTCAGTTTTTTTTTTTTTTTTGTCCAAGGACACTCCTGCTCTTTACTTTGGGGTCCCAGTCACCCTCAACTTCACAGAAGGACATTATTACCATGGTGACAGAGAAGAACCCAGACAGCCAGCTCAGTGTGCAGTCTGCTAGCTCTGAATCCAAGGCTTTTTCTTTTGGTTTATGCTATTATCCACAGGAAGACCAATTTAAAGTCTATCATAAGCATACACATATACAAGTGTCCTTTGTGATAAAAGGTATTGGAGCTTGTCTTATTTTCTGATAGACAAAAGATGAGTGGATGATTGATGTGTGATATAACATCTGTGGCTTATTGTCGATGGTATTTCCAAAGCCCATGGACAGTTGGCTTCAGGGGTAGAGTTAGCTTAATCACAGACACAAGAGTATTTGCTTAGAATAATATTTTCAATTGAACTGGGTGACACTTGACTCTGATGTGGCTGGGTTGGAGGGTCAGTTTCTGAGATACAAAAATAAAACAACGTTTAATGTGTAATCTCCTTACCCTACAAAAGCATGTGTATTCTCAGACTTTCCACTGGTTATGGCATCCTTACATTCATGGAGAAGCAGAGTTCATTCTGACACTGTTATCTTGGTGCAACTATCTGATCACAATTGAGAGTCTTAGCTTGCCAGAGCAATCAACTCTTCACTATTGGTCTCTCTTTGTTGGTGAGGTTGTAAAAATTACAGCATATGATGTCTGGTGATTTAAAGCATAGTGATATATTGTAGTGGCTGGGGAAACCGTAAGTCAATAGCTTTGTGACAGTAAGAATTATTATAAGAATCTTTAAAAATATTTTTATTTATTAATTATTTGCAGGGAGAGAGAGGAACACAGAGAGAGAGAGAGGGGGGGGAGAGGGAGAGAGAAAGGGAGAGAGAGAGAGAATATGAAAGAATCAGTGTGCCATGGCCTCTTGCCACTGCAAACAAACTCCAGATACATGTGCCGCTATGTACATCTGGCTTTACGTGGGTACCTGGGAATCAAACCCGGGCCATCAGGCTTTGCAAACAAGTGCCTTTAACTGACGAGCCATCTCTCCAGAGCCAAGAATCTTTTTTAGAGCACAAATATTTAGGATAGCCTTTTTTGAATTAGAAAAATTTCTGAAAATCATTTCAGTTACAAACTGAGCCAAAGAACATTTCTTCCTTAGTGACTATTATACCAATCAGCGTGCTAAGCAGCTCTCAAGAGAATGAAAGGGAAAGAAAGCTTCAAAAAGAGAGAAAATGAGATGGTCATGTTGTAGGTCTACCTTCCTGGATTATAGTCTAAAGAACCCGAAGTAATGTAAATCTCAATACTGTTATCGTAAGTGGTAGGTGCAGTATCTTAGCATCTTCTCAGTTTTCATTTCATCAGATTTACATTTAATCTGAAGGCTTCTTTCTTTGACAAATGTGGTCCTATTGTTTCACTTAATCAATGAACCTGTCCTCCATCGCTCCACAAGATGCTGTGAGACCTTTGCACACATAATTAGGCCATTGATTTGCTTTAGTATTATAACTATATCCAGAGTTTCAACTTTGCACGTGCTCCTGGTGCACTCTGACAGAGAACTAGCAGTAGTGTGAAAATAACATACAAATAAAAATAAATTAGATGTGCTGGGGAGATGGCTTAGTGGACATAAGGACTGAAAACCTGAGTTCAATCCCCAGCCCCTAAATAAAAATCAGGCCTGACCATGCATGCTAGTAACCAATCCTGCAGGAGAACCACTTGTCGGGCATCCAGTCAGGCTGAAAACATGTCAGCTCTAAGTTTAGTGAGAGATCCCATCTCAAGGGAGCAACATGGAAGAGGACACCTGGCCCCCTGCACAGGTGTGCATGGGGAACTTGCCACTGCACATGTGTGCACATACACACACCATAATGCTATTCACACAAACACATACATGCCTAGCAAATTAATCTGGGGGCTGGGGAGATGGCTCAGTGGGTAAAGTGCTTGTTACTAAGCATGGAGACCCGAGCTTGGATCCCCAGAACTGGTGTAAAATGCTGGTGCAGTAGTGCATTCCTATACTCCCGATGCTGGGGAGGTAGAGACACAGAGTTCTTGAGACTCAAAGGCTAGCTTGTCTGAGCTCTAGGTTCAGTGAGAAAGCCTATCTCAAAAGAATAAGATGCAGAGTAACTGAAGACCCCCTTGGCATTGACCCGTGGACTCCTCACACACTCATACTGTGCACCACACACACACATGCAAAAACACTTAAATTCATATCTATCCCTAAAACTGTGCTAGTTATTGCTTTCAGTAGTTTGTTTCAAAACTCATAGACAAATAAGTGCATTTGGGTATAAGTGATTTTAATCACCTCTCTCTTACCTGTCTGTGGTGTGGCAGAGACCTGAGCAGTTAGTTAACTGGCCGAAGGGAAGAATGATGAACTAGAAATGGCCAAGTCATTAACCTACGACAGAACCTGGCTCCAAGTTTATATGGCTTAGTCATCCTGTATTTGTTTTTAGGAAAGTAAAAATTCTCTCTCCACTCAACATTCAAAATGGGTTGAAGCACGTTTCCTAGGAATCTTTACATGAATTAGTTTTGGAAGGTTTTGCAAGGAAGTCATTCCTGGAAATTTACACATGTGCACCCCACTTTAGATGCACACTGTAGCAACTTACTCTGTGATCATCTCGGATGAATCTTCTTATGTACTGAGTTAACATAGATTTCTGGAGTTTACTGACACTCAAGAATTTTAAGCAGTTTTCAGTTGAAGAACTGAGCATTGGCTCCATATTTGGTTCTGGGATGTTCATACCATGAGTTCAGTTTGACTGAACACTGAAATCTTCTCCCCTTTCAGGTCTGTGGTTTTTCTTCTTTCTTTCTTTCTTTCTTTCTTTCTTTCTTTCTTTCTTTCTTGCTTGCTTGCTTGCTTGCTTGCTTTCTTGCTTGCTTTCTTCTTTTTTTTTGAGTACAAAGTATTTCACTTATGTATGGAATGGTTGCCATTCAAAAATCACATGAGTTAAACAGGATGTTTTAGAGGTCACTATTATTATTGTTTTATGGCGAAGATAGTGCCCCATCTGAAGGGTGGTGTGAGAGGTTTCTCTTTAGCCCACTTCTCTCCCCAGTAACTCTTGATTCTGAGATGAATCTGCCTCTTTACCTCTATAGTAAGCATTTCAACTGTATCTGCTGTGTGGAGAGGAAACAAAGCAGTGTCAACTTTCTTTTATCTCATCAGAAGTAGACACCAGTGTGAGCACCTTTACAGAGAGAAAGGAAAATTTCAGAGTAGTCATAAGCCAGTGAGCAGGATTCTAGCTCTAGTCTGCTTGGAAACCAAGCACTTGCATTTTCTTATTTAAGAACTCTCTCTCTCCTTTCTCTCTCTCTTTCTCTCTGGCCCCTCTCTCTTTATATCTATGTTAGAAACTGTTGCTGTCTGTGGAAAGCCATTGTGTAGAGTCAGGATGTTGCTGGCCTTATCATGCACCTGACGTTATGTCATGCCCAGTACACACCTGTATTCATGAGAAAAATGGGGCAGGACAAAGAAGACTGTGGATTCGTGATTTTCCTTTGAGCTCTTACCCAGATGTAGGTATTCATTCAGTTGTCACTAAGGAAGTGTTCTCAAAACGGTGTTTCTCTGTGTCTTGAGCAGGGTGGTCCTGCAGAACATTGGCTCTTGGCAACACTCAGTTATCACTGTATTATCTCACATGATGACAGGTATAAAAGTGATCCTGACTATAGAACTGGCTGATTTACCAGCAGTGAGTGCACTTTAAATTACATTTAATTTTTATAAGAACTGACATGAGACTGATGTCCAGAGGGAAGTTCATATGCTCATAAAATGATCCTTGGGACCATCATCACTGATATCCGAAGGAGCCAAGCAGAGTTTGAGGCTGGATCAGTGTGACATACCTGGTGCTATTTTAATTTTCTTATGTAAAAGAAACACTTCTTTTGACTTCTCTTTGGAAGTTGCATGAGGTTTGACTTTAATCAGAATACTTTATGTATATGTATAAAATTGTCAATAAACCTTTTCGTGGCACATGCATCTGGAATGTGTTTGCTGAAGCAGTAGGCCCTGGCATGCCCATTCTCTCTCTGCTTGCCTCTCAATAAAAATATTTTAAAATTTTGATATACAAGAGCATTGACTAAAGCTAGTGATGGTGGTATTAAATCAGATGTGAGAATTGAGAACTGATCTTTTTCATCTATATGAATTAGTGAGAATTACCCTGAAGATATAACTTCTGAAGCATTGAAATAACCTGAGATGCAAAAATCTCTATGCATTAATAAAAGAAGCACAAAAATCAAGACAAAATAATTTTCTAAAAATTATGAATCAAATAGTAATGACCTCCAGTGAGATTGAATTAAATGAAATGCCAGATGGTGAAGTCAAAAGAATGATTATAAATATGCTCAAAGAAATCAAAGATGGAAACAAAGGAATCAAAGAAGAAACCAAACTCCTAAAGGAGAACACAGGAAATAAACTTGGTGAAATAAGGAGGAGGATGCAAGATTTGAGAAATAGAAACATAGAAGAAATATAAAAAATTTCTGGAAATGAAAACTCAGTAAGTCAAATAAAAAACTTTGTAGAAAATTTCACCAATAGAATGGATCAAGGAGCGGACAGAATATCTGAGCTTAATGACAATCTAGAACATTCCAGCAAAGAGAAAGACAACCTAAGATGTGGTAGTTTGAATGTGAATGTATGTCCCCATAGCCCCGAGGTAGTTTTGATTAAATTTGTGATATGGATTATTGA
Organism: Zapus hudsonius; assembly: GCA_004024765.1. NCBI lineage: Eukaryota > Metazoa > Chordata > Mammalia > Rodentia > Dipodidae > Zapus > Zapus hudsonius. Next base: position 38,704 of record PVHP010008964.1, read on the forward strand.
TAACTAATATAAGTGACACGGAGAGAGAGTTTTTGGAATCCCCCTCCCCTCCTCTGAGTTCATGTCTTCTGATGCAAAAAGAATTTACACACAGGGACAGAAATAAGTTTTAATTACACACATTTTATTCTAATTTATTAATTTAGGAAAAGGGGAATTGGATGAGAAAGTCTCCGAGTCACCAGTGGGAAGTTACAGAGTTCTCCAGCCACCAGTGTAGGGAAAACAGGTGTTATTGAACCAAAACATTTTAAAAATATGTATTTATTTACTTGCAAACATAGAGAAAAAGAGGGAGAGAGAAGAATGGACACACTAGGGCCTCCTGTTGCTACAAATGAACTCCAGATTCATGCATCACCTTGTACATCAGGCTTTATATGGGTACTGGGGAATCAAACCAAGGCAGTCAGGCCTTGCTGGAGGAGGTGTGTTGCTTTGGGTGGATATTGATGGTTTATTAGCCACTAGATTGCCAGTGTTAGTAGGACTCACTCTCCTGCTGCTGTTTTCCACCTGCAGAGGTGATGTCCACCCTCTGCTCATGCCACACCTTTCTCCTGTCACCGTGGAGCTTCCCCTTGAGACTGTAAGCTAAAAGAAACACTTTTTCTCTTGTTGGCTGTTTCCGGTCAGGTGCTTTGTACAGCAATCCAAGGTTACTACAACAGAACAATTGGTACCTAGAAGTGGAGTCATTACTGCTAGAAACGTGACTGTGAGTTTACAGGAAGAAAATAGAAGAGTTTGAAACCTTGGGTTAAGAGACACACCTTGCAGTGCTCTCTGCAGAGGTTGATAAGCCATTCTGCTCAGAGTTGTAGAAAAATCTATGGGACTATGTAGGCTTGGCTTATCAGGGGAAGAAAGAGCTTTGTCCTGGCTGCTAGAGGCAGTATGTGTGAGAGGTTTATTGCATCTTCCTGCATCTTGAGAACTCGCACAGCATTGTTCTGTGAAGAAATGGACTGGTCAGAGCAGAGGCTGGACATCACCTCTGCCTTAGCAGGTGCAATGCCACAGCAGGAGAGTGATCTGACCAACACTGGCAAGCTGGGGTTAATAAACCTCAGGGTCCATCCCCCAGCGACACACCTCCTCTTGTAAGGTTCCATTTTCCAAAGTGCCATCAGCTGGAGGTAAAACATTGAGAACACATAAGTTTATGGGGGACACTTAATTCAAACCACCACAGTTGCAAACCTGGTATCTAAATAAAAAGTCCCCTTGAAAAGCGGAAATATTTCCTACGTCTCCTACTACCAGGGTCTCTTTCTGATTTACAGCTACAGAGTTTCCGTGGTAGACCAAAAACATTAACAGAAAACTTGAACGAGCAAGAAGATGAGACTGAGAGGCTGAAGACCAATCCTGCAGCTGCCCTGACTAGGAAACCAGCCTTCCGTGGTTTTCCTTGGAGTAATGAACAACAACTAAGGAAGATCATCCACTCAACTCATAGACAGAAGTTACCTGACTTATTTTATTCAAGCACTAGAAATTATCCACAGAAAATTATCCTGAAAATTTGAGTGATGGATGTGTGTGACCTAATTTAGAGTGTGTGGAGAAGATGTTATTAGTTGTACTCGATGAGTCCAGAGCAACAGGGAGAGGAGGTGGACACTTGAGACTCTACTCACTATCGTGCAGAGAACCTTCCAGAATCTAGAGTGGAGATGATTAATGAACACCTATTTTGTTGAGAACTTAAAAAAATATTTATTTATTTATTTGAGAGTAGTGAGAAGGAGAGGGAGAGGGAGGGAGGGAGAGAGGGAGGGAAGGAGGGAGAGAGGGAGAGAGAGAGAGAGAGAGAGAGAGAGAGAGAGAGAGAGAGAGAGAGAGAGAGAGAATGAGCATGCCAGGGCTTTCAGCTACTGCAAATGAACTCCAGATGCATGCTCCACCTTGTGCATCTGGCTTTATGTGGGTACTGGGGCATTGACCTCGGGTCCTTCTGCTTTGCAGGCAAATGCCTTTAACCACTAAGCCATCTCTCCAGTCCATAATTATCCATTTTTTTCCAGGTAGGATCTCACTCTAGCCCAGGCTGATCTGGAATTCACTATGTAGTCTCAGGGTGGCCTTGAATTCACGGTGATCTTCCTACCTTTGCCTCCCAAGTGCTGGGATTAAAGGTGTGCGGTACCATGCCCAGTTTGAGAACTTTCTTTAAAAAATATTTTATTTATTTACTTGCAAAAAGGGAAAGAGAGAAAGAAAGAAGGGAGAAAGAGAGAGCGAGAGAGAGAAAAAGAGAGAGAGAAGAATGGGCATATCAGGGCCTCCAGACACTGCAAACAGACCCCAGGTCATGCATAACTTTGTGCATTTGGCTTTACGTAGGTACTGGGGAAGGAATCAAAGTCGGATCCTTCTGCTTTGCAGGCAGACACCTTAACCACTAAGTCATCTCTCCAGCCCTGAGAATTTTTAATAAGAGACCTGGAAATCTGAGGAAATTGCAATGCTTGTAGGTAATATAGATATTTTAAAGATGTTATGCATGAAAATAAACAATAATTTGTTAGCCTAGTGAGGCTTGCCAAATGATGTAGAAATCCTAAAGCTTGCTTTTGTGCTCAGACAAGAGACAAGATTTGTCTTGCAATCAGAACCTACCTGTCGAGTCAACATAGGCTTGCGTAAGCACGCCAGCTGCCTTGTTCTCCCTTATGTGATCCACAGGTGCTAACATTTCTGGGTCTGCACCTTGATGGGTCCTCCTTGGCCTTTCATCTGTGATGTCAGAGGACCAACTGACGAGTCTGATGTAGGGGACGATGAATGAAATGTCTACAAGCCCAAGCAGACACATGAAGTTTAATGAGTGAAGTCGGTTAGAGATAAGAAAGATTCTCTGCTTGGGAAAGCGATACTGTACTTTCCTCCTAAACCTGCTAAAGGATAATGCATGTAACGGGATAATACTTGATACTTGATCTCAGTTTGGGGAGACAGCAGTGGGCAGTGGGGGGTTAGGGAAACTGGGAGGCACTTGCCTTTGAGCTCCAATCACATGTTGCCCATGGCTTGTATTCTTAAGATCATCAGATCTGATGATTCCATAAGAATCAAGAAAACTGATTACAACTTGCAATGAATTAAAAATGTCTGCAACTCTATGAAAGCCAACAGCAACAAAAGAAATTATAGCCATGGGTGTATCCTTCCAAGAGGTCCACCATTTGAAAATCTATGGAAGCTAAAGGAGATAGAATTTATTAGCTTTTCACCTTCATTTTAAAGAAAATCTAAGCCCTCTGGTTGATTTACATGAAATAAAATGAGTTTTCTCAGATAAGGAAGGAAGAAATGTAAAACCAGGAAGGCATTTGAGAACAAAACTTACAATATCTTAGCAGGCACAGTACTCAGATTTTATTGCTGTGTTGTAAGAGGCAGCGCTGGGGATTATTATGGGAAGCAGCCTTGTATTTTAGGATTAACAAGCATATCCATATGTTGTGATGTCATGTATATGGCATTTGTACAGAAGTCTTGCTGTGAATATAATACCCAATTAACATCTTAATGCAATGATAGGATTGTTTGCTGTAGCAATGCTACAGAGCTTTGAGTATATATAGATGCCATTGGAATTTTCTAGATGAAAAACAAATAGATGTTTGACCTTTGTAGATAGTATTTTATTACAGACTCCTGTATCTAAAAGCAAAACTCAAAATTTGGTAAAGAAACTATAATGCTTGAAAACAGCCTGGCCAGGCCTGTCTCTCAGCTCAGCAGTAAGGCCAGGGGTTTGAAACAAAATCAACATTGACAAGATAGTTTTATAAAATCTCTTACAATGCACAGAAGTAATGCATGGTTGGTCATGAGCTCCAGATAGTGTAGTAACTGCTGATGGTGGCTTTTGTCTTTTTCCTCTAAGGAAAGAGAAATAGTAATAAGTTAATGAGGGGTTTAAACATTTTCATTTATATTTCTCTGTTTTAATTATATATAAAACCTGTGTTACATGTAGTAGTGAGGAATTAAAGTTTTTGTGAATACTTTTAGGGGTTGTGTGATTAGTAAGATAACCCAGTAAGAGAAAGATAAATCAATGCATCCTCTGTTTCCTACACTAGCACTTGAAGCAAATATTGAAAAAAACAAAACAGGAGAGATAAAGATTGGCCAGGGTCAGGAATTGTGGGAACCTGCAAATGTGAAGCCCCACCAATTACCGCAGAAGTTGTGAGCGTCTTGTCTAATTTTAGTGTCCAGTTTGGTTTCACTTCCTGTTTCAACTCCTTAACATCCTTGCTGTGACGAGTTGATCCATTAATGAGACTTACAGAGAAAATCTGTTTATGTAATATACGCTCCCAAGCGTTGATTTAGGGATTGTAATGGTCGGATAGGCATTATTTTCACCCCATCTCATTCAAGACTTACTGGTGCACAGGAGCTGTTTCTGACATTTCTACAAGTGCCTATGGAAATCTTTTGGTCTTTATCTTCCTTTGGGTTAGATGTCTTTTTCTTCTCTGACTACTTATATTTTTGGTAAATACTTCTTTCAGAATTAGATTGTGGGGCCTGGGGAGATGGCTCAGCCATTAAGGTGCTTACCTGTACCCACAAAAAGCCAGATGCACAAAGTGGCACATTGCATCTGGAGTTTGTCTGCAGTGGCTGGAGGCCTGGTCTCTATCTCTGTGTCTCTTTCTGCTTGAAAATAAGTAAAAAAAAATTTTGAAAGAATTAGATTGAAAATCATCAATAAATATATAATTGAGTGAGTTGGGTTGTGTCGTGGTTTGAAAGTGAATATATGTTGCACATCGACTCAGGTGTTTTATTAAACCTGTAATTTGGAGCTCCGGCTGCCTGCCTGGAGGAGGTGTCATGGCGGGGGTGGGGGGTGGGGGTGGATTCTGGGATCTAGCCCAAAGGTGTGTTTGGGGGCAGATCTGATTCCAGCCCAAAGGTATGAAGAGCAGTCTGACGTCTGGCAGGGCCCTGCTTGCTGCAGGTTTATGCTTTTTTTTTTTTTTTTTGGTGTTTGCTGGTGGTTTTTCTCTCTGCTTGAATTTATGAGTGGGAGCCAGCTTCTTTCACCGTTGATGGATTCTGTAAGCTTGAAATCAATCTTTTCCTCTCATAAAACTTTTTAACTGGTTGTTTGTCCCAGCATTGTGGGACTGTCTACTACAGTTTGTATGTTTAGAAATAGCTAGCTTTAACCTACTACAGACATAAATGCTATCAAGAAAGAAGCAGATTATTTAAGAAAATCTAGGACGATGAAGTTACAGTAAAGTGGAATTAAAACCAGTTTTCAGTTCATGATCCAAATTTCTAGAATATGCTGTCTTTTCCTCCCTCCCTCCATCATTTATCTTTCCCTCTTTCCTCCTTCTTCCCTTCTTTCCTCTCTTCATTTGTAAAATGGGTTTACATAGATTATTTCTATGTATGTATGTATATACATATGTATGTATGTATCTCCACCTATATCTATCTAAATATATCTATATCATCTATCTCTATCTCTATCATCTATCTATCTATCTATCTATTATCTATCGTCTATTGCCTCTTTTGTATTATGCTACTCTATCATCTGTCTAATTTCTCTCTATATGTGGCATAGCAGTTTGAATATAAATGTTCCCCATAACCTCAACTATTTGTGATTAAACTTCATACTTGATCCCCAGCTGGTGGAGACTTTGGGAGGTGGAGCCTTGCTGGAGGAGTCACTGGGTACAGACCTTGATGTTTGTTAGCCCAGCTTGCCTGTGCTAGCTCAGCTCACTCTTGATGCTACATTTCATCTGCTGTGGCAAGATGTGACACCTAGACTCTGCTCTGCTCTGCTTTTCCCACTATGATGAGGCTTCCCTCAAGACTGTAAGGCGGAATAAAACCTTTCCTCTTATCATCTACTTTTGGCTGGGTATTTTACCCAAGCAATGAGAAGGTAAACACTGCATATGGCTTATTAATTTGAAAGAAAGGAAACATTTTATCACTTCAGTAGAAGAGATTGGTTATTTTCTAGGAAAAGAATGATAGTAGCTAACACTCATTGAGAATGTACTTTGTAAGCCAGGTGTGGTAGCTCACATAACTGAGGAAGGAGGACTACCATGAGTTTGAGTTTTCACTCATATAATAATATATTACAGTTTCAGTTACAAAAGAGAAATAATTCATATTATATCCATAGGTGTGCTTATCATCTATGTATGTAAAGTTAGTATCAAAATGATGAAATAAATTCATCTTCTAAATCTTAACCATTGCCAATACCAAGTCAATAATAAAATTAGAAGTGATAAAGACCTATAGCCCCTACTTTTTTCTCTTTGTAAAATTATTTCAGGTTAACATAAAACATAATTGGTTTTATCATGTCATCTTCATTCATACATGTCATTGTACTAGTTTGTCACACTTGACCCTCCCCACTGCCCTTCCTGACTTTAGATGGCTCCCTTCTTTTCCCTAGTTAGTGCCCCATTCTACTTTTGAATTACACTACTCTATTGCCTTCTCTATTTCTACCTCCATTAAGATCTCTTCCTGCCTTTTCATGATCCCCTTTCTGATTTCATGACTTACCTCTCTTTTTTTGTGCTTTTACTCATCCATGCTTTTGTTTTGAGATGGTGGTCTAACTATGTTGCCCAGCCTAATCTTGAACTCCTGACTTTACACAAGCCTCCCAACTATCTGGAATTGCAGGCATACACCACCATCCCTGGCTTTATTTGTGCCTTTTTATAAAATCCAAATACTGAGCCAGACATGGTGGCTCATGCTTGTAATCTCAGAATTTGAGAGGCTGTAGCAGGAGAAACATGACTTTCAGACTAGCACAGGCTACCCAGTGACTTCACTGCCAGCCAGTATATACGGAGACCCTGTCTCAGAAAGCAAACAAATTAATTCATTATTAAGATAAACTAGATCCAAAGACTGGTCCAGGGATGTGGCTCAGTGGCAGAACACTTGTCTAGAAAGTATGAGAACCTGATTTGGGTCTTTAGCACAGAAAGAGATAAGGGGAAGAAAGGGAGGCTGGAAGGGCAAAAGGAAGGAAAGGAGAAAGGAAGGAAGAGAGGAAGAGAGGAAGGAAAGAAGGAAGGAAGGAAGACCAGCTCAGAATTTCATCTTACAAGAATGCGTTGCATTTTTGGGTAACCATCAAGTAACAAGGATTTAGCCGCGTTTATTCATTGCTGGCTTGTTGGGGAGAGGCATTGTGGAATGGGTAGAAGCTCGGTACAGCGACTGACATGGAAAGCATTATAAATGACTCCTCCCCCTTCTCCATCACCAAATCCACTCTGAAGTCAATGGAACAGTCAGGAGAGTGAGGAAATATGGCTATTTCAGGCAATTTGAGACCATGTACTTCTAGAGCATTAAGGCCAACAACAGGATTCTTTTGAATATAGAACTGGCATTTTCAGGAAAATAAAAAGATTTTCAAATAAACTATTTTTCCAAAATTGTAAAAATTTAACTTCTTGGATAAAAAATTTTTAGTTCCTGGTCTTCCCTTGGGATGTTATGCTCGGTTTGAAGACAGTTGCCACAGTAAGTCTTGACCCTTCAGAGTGGCTGCCTACGTCCATCTGGAGAGCATCTGCCTGCCTGTGTCTAGGATGTGTACATATTGCTATTCTTCCATGTCTACTTGCAAGCAAAGACCAGGAAAGCACTCCTTGGCTGGACTTTGAAATTTCATGGTTTATGACCAGAACTTCCTCAGGTCTCGCTTATGCCATTTATGTCAGGTGAGCTTAATTGCTAATAATAGAAGCCAGCAGCCAAGAAAAAAGTAAAGTACAACTAAACCTTGTTATCTGATTAGTGCCAAAAAATGCAGCCAAGTCTTGTGAGATGAGTTCTGACTTGTTTCTATTTGGTACTTGGTACCAGTGATTCCCGAATTGCTAAGCTTGCTGTGATGAGAATGAAGCTTATTCATTTGCAGACAATGGGGCCAGTGATAGGCGCTGAGGAGGCTGAGGAGCTAAGCCCAGGACTAGGAGCCTGTGTTCACGCAAGATGCCTGGAAAGCCTTTCTGGAATCAGACTTGGCTTTGCAGTTTAGCTAGTAGTGTGACATTGGGCCTCCATAGACCCTAATATTTTTATCTAAGCCACAACAATATTAATTCTTAGATTTTAGTAGTTTATAAAAGTAGATAATGTAGGTAACTCCCCCAACCCCATGTCTTTCAAATTATATTGCCAGCAACAAGTAGTATTTTTACATACTACTGATTACTTTAATTTAGAAATATTTTATTTTTAAAAATATTTTATTTATTCATTTTCAAGCAGAGAGAGAGAGAGAGAGAGAGAGAGAGAGAGAGAGAGAGAGAGAGAGAGAGAGAGGGAGAGGGAGAGCACCAGGGCCACCACCTTGTGGGTCTGGCTTATGTGGGACCTTGTGAATTGAACCCAGGGCCTTAGGCACTGGAGGCAAGTGCCTTAACCGCTGAGCCATCTCTCCAGCCCTAGAAATATTTTTAAATTGAGGACAACATTGCAAGGAAAAACAAATGAATAAAATAGTAAATCTCATTACCACATTAAACATCACATTATTTCAGAGGCAAAAAAAAGGAAAACAATTCATTTGGGAGTTGAAAAATGCAGTATTTTCCATGGCTCCTCCCAGCTGTCTTTGTTAACTGACCTTTGGAGCACCACCAGCCATAAATGTGGGGCAAGCTATTAATTGTGTTGGGAGTTGGGCCCATACACAGTCATTTAACCTTGCTCTAAGCACTGTGCCCATTTCCTACATTCACATTGTGCCAGTAGGTTTGTGATGAGAGCAATTTTGACAGTGATGAGAGTAACACCGATGCAATTCACTGGAAACAGCAACCAGCTAAAGGAAATAGAGTAGAAAGATTCAAAGAACTGAGGGACCAACCTGAAAGAATTGGGACTAGAAGTTAAAATAACCATAAGACAATGCATAAAGAAGGAATGCCAAATTCAGAATGAACAGGGATGGGAATAGAAATGCTACCTTGTGATTTTTTATGAATAATTAAATTTATTTAGGGAGAAATCCTAAATTGTGGATTTTTAATGAGGTTTTTTTTTTATTATTACCTTGTGATTTTTTTTATGGTCCATAATGAGTTACAATATTTAGTGGGCAAACAATGAGTTGTTATCCCCAATTCCCCGCTACCTTGTGATTTTTGACTTTTTAAAGACAGCAGGTAATGAGGGCATTCATTCATTAGAGAATGTGGGTGTTGGTCCAGAGAAGCAGGAAGCCCTGTTGAGAAGGTGAGGATCATGGTGACTGTAGCTCAGTCGTGGTTAATCTCCTAAATCAACTTGAAGGGTGGAAGAGAAAGAATTTCCTTCGGATTTCATTTCCAAAGCTCGTTTTCACTCAGTCAGGCAAAGGTAGGTGACGTGCTACCTGGGAGGTGTGGCATCCCTTCTTTAGCTCTGAGTCTCAGACTTGTAGTGAGTGTGACTAGATCATGAAAACAAAAATGCAGAACTGGGTTATTCCAGAAAAATCCAGAATAATCTTAGAAACATTACACAAATAGGAGCTCCAGAAGCATGTTTAACGAAGAATGTTGAATTTCCTCTCAAAATAAACTCCAGAACAGAAACACCAGCCTCCTACTATTGATGGAAACAATCGCAGTATGTCTGCTTTCTTTTTTATTTATTTATTTTTTTAAAATTTATTGCCCATAATGAGTTACAACATTTAGTGGGCAAACAATGAGTTGTTATCCCCAATTCCCTGCTGCCCTCCCCTCCCCATTCTGCTGGATCACCTCCTCCATGGGTCGTCTGGATCAGTCCTTGTGACAGGGGACCATGGATAGCCTAGTTTTCAGCCAGGTTCTCCTGGCCATGCCTCTGGATAATCTCCCCCACCACGGCTCTTTCACTCTTTCCACCCCCTCTTCCGCATAGTTCCCTGAGTCGTGGTGGATGAGTATTAAGGCTGCTTTAAGGTTGTGAGCTTAGGGGTCTTTGTGTCGAAATCATTGATTTCTGTCTCACTGGCTTATCCTGTGTTGATTTAATGGCTGTGGCTGTGGGCCCCTTGTTCATCCCGTCATTCTCTGCGGGGTTCCATTTGGATCCTCCATTGTATGACTGTGGTGGCCCCTCTCTTGCCAGAATCTCAGCTATCGGCCTATGGTCGGTTGGTAGGGTTAGATGGGCCCCAGCTCTCTCGCTGCATCCTGAAAAATACAAACACAATCTCCATTGGAAAGTGAGATTAGTGTAGGTTAACAAATATACACAATTCTGGATTACCTAGATTCTATTTTTAGTAGCCTCCCTGTCACTTGCTCCCATAGTGCATCTTGTTTTGGGAGCCCAAGAGTACGGGATCCGGTGCCTATCGCCCTGAATCCCTAGTTCCAGACAAGGGGTCCCCCTCACTAAGTGGAAAATTGGCCGAATTTGAAAGCTGTTGATTGTCTCCTCCAGGCCCAGGCTCCTCCATTACACAAGAGCTCCTTTGTTGGTTCGCTGTTCCCTCCAAGTAGGAGGTGTGGTCAGCCTACTCATGGCCGCAGATTATGTTTCGTGTCAGTGGTCTCTGTTTACTCCAGCTGTCATTGATCAGTTCCCCTGGCAGCCTGTGCAGTGCCTTCCAGCACTACATTAACTGCCTTCTGGGGGCTGGATACCATTCCGGACGTTGAAGGGTTTCTCGATGCTGATCGATTGTCTGCTTTCTTTCTTCTCTATGATGTCTCTTGGAACTTTTCTCTGTTGATAAATAGCAGATCTTTACCCATCAAATCTTTCAGAAGATGCTCTTGTTTCCTCTTTAAACAGGAATCGCCAGGTAAGCGCTTCCTTAACTTCTAGCCAATAAAATGACAAATGAAGCTAGACTCTTCTTCCTTCCTCCTCTGTTTCCTTTTCTTCTGTTTTCTGTCATTACAGTAAAAAAGTAGCTCTCTACCTAAAGCCAGCTCCTCCGCTAATCGTGGAACCATCACTGCTGCCCTCCCAGGTTCGCTTCTCGCTCTTCCCATCCCTTCAACCCCCTTTCTGCTGACCCAGCCCTTAACCTTTCTTGAGTCTCAGCTTGGACTCTCCCACGGCTATCGGATGGTAACAGACTTCTTCCTGGGATGTCTCAGAAGACATCTCTAACTAAACCCGGACAAAAGTTCACTTCTCATTTGTGTCCTGTCAACCTGTTTCTCCTCCCTTCCCTTCAGTTTGTCTAACCTGGAAGTTGTACTCAACCAAACGTCTAGGTAGAAATTTGGGGATTCTCTTAAATTCAGCTAATTCCCCCATGGCCAATGGGGTCAGCCGGTCTTGCTGGTTCTGTGTTCCAAGTACGCTCTGGAATCACCCACTGTTTTTGATCCCTGTTGTCACTTACTGGTTTCATGCTTGGATGGCTATAATTGATGATGTGGTCCCCCAAGAAACATTTTTGAGATATCTCAACACAATGTAGAATAGAATCTTTGGGGTTTATATTCATTAACTCTGTGCTTTTTTTTTCCAGTTCTGTTTTTCAGGTATTCCAAAGCTCTTATAATTCAAGTTGAATAAACCCGTTCTGCAGTCTATTTCTTTAATGTACTTCCCAAGGATGACCACTGACCTTGAAATCCATTCAGACCTGGACATCTATCTACATAAAAACAATATGTAAGTATTTAAAAAAACTATTATAGATTCTATAAGAAATATCCCTAAAGTAAATATGCCCATAAAAAAAACCAAATGAAATGCACCTTAATGTTTATAAGAGCTATTTTTGGAGGATGAGACTATGGGTAACTTCTTTCCTTTCTTTTCCCTTTATTGTCCATTTTAAACACTATCTGATTTTTAAGTGAAGAACCTTTCTTTTTGAAAACACAGTTGTAGACACAACAATATCCACTCGTATGAAATATGATCTCAATGCTAACTGGAGTTACAGACAGG
>PVHP010008965.1:0-51741 GCA_004024765.1 Zapus hudsonius
AATATACAATTTATTACATTATCTCCTATCCTAGGACATATTTAGGGAGTGTGAAATTCTATGTGCCTATAAAGTCACTAAAGTGTCCAGAAACATGAAGGCTGAGGAGGGTGAGGAAAAACCAGACTTAAGAGGAAGAAGGGAGTAAAGGTATCTGCCTGGAATTGTAAATGCTGGTCGATATTGAGGCTTAGGATTGAGAGACACTTGGTTCTTTTTTCTCTTTTTTTATTGAAATGGGGGAGTGATATGAATGAGAAGGGGGAAGAAAAGGTGAGTCCTCCACATGGCATGGGGAGAGATATACCAAGAAAACCATCCAGCACTATGTGGTCCTTCAAGTTTCATTCAGAATGAACGCCCTGCTCTGCAAGATCTGGGAGTGTCTTCCCTGTAGCCAACGCTGCTACAGAGAAAGAGATGAAGAAAGAGATGAAGAAAGAGATGAAGAAAGCAATTATCACCGGTAACAACCAATTCCTTGTGTCTAAAATGTTCTCCTTCTCACCTAGTTGGTCCCCTTTTCCTCTCCTTGGTTTCTCAGTAGCTGGAACTGAATTGTAGAATTTCCCTCCATGTAATTCACTCATGGAACTGAGTTGTGTTTCAGTTAAAGCTGAGAAGTGAGCTCAACTTTTTTTCTTTGACAATTTCTTAGGGATCTTTTTTTGCTAACCTTTTATGTCCCTAGAACTGCTTGCTCTAAGTGCTCTGCGTACATTGAAGTAGGAAGAGCTGGGTTTTCTTGTATCTGTTAAAAACCAGTCCTGATTTTGCCACCCAGCTCGGTACCAACATCAGATCCAGGGCCACACCTTGGCTTCAAAAATGATCCACAGAGATGGGCCTATTGTGTACCAGACCCATCAGGTGCAACCTCTCAGCCCAGAAGCAAGCATAACAAGGTAACTACTCAAGACATTGCTTTTGGAAATGTTATTATTACTCTTTCTTTCAACTCCGGTCATTCGGCATGTTGGCACACTTCAAGTTGCCTCTGATCCCAGCGGCTGCTCTTCCTTGGTCCCTAGAATCTATCCTTGGGGACATTCTCACTAGACACTTGGCAGAGTCCCCTCAGGCCAAGAAAGCTTCCCTCACTTTGTTTCTGCTTAACCCTTGCCCTGTGGGGCTTCGAGGGGTGGGCTCTGGCCACCTTCCTTGTAGTGGTTACAGTCCTATGCAGGTGATTAGCAGGTGACTTCCAAGCTGAAAGGAACATTGCCCCAGGCACTGCGTTCCCATAGGCTCATGCCTTTTTGCTGCCAAAGAGAAAACTGGATCCTTTGAAGAGTGTCTATACACTATTCATGTACTTTGCAGAGAAAGAGGGAAGTGTCTATAAAATTTCAGAAACACTGTTAGATTTTGCTCCCTTATCAGAGAGCACAACCAGAGGGTTATAGCTCCAATAGCTTTTAGAAGGAAAAAGAAGCAGTTCCCATTTCTAAGCATCTAGTCTTTTAGGAAAAGCTTATTTGAGACTCTCTCTCTAGACACTAATCCCCCAACAAGTTGTACTCCAGTGAGACAGAATGGCCATGAAATACGGTAATTGGGGCTGTGCTGAGCTCTGCTTGGGGGGGAGCTGACTTCCTGACAGCAGGCTGTGTTTGGCACTCAGCTTTGCTCCTGCCTTCCTGCAGATGAAAGCTCTCTTCTCTACCTTGGTCCTCCGGGCCTCTTTGTCACCTGCAAGGCTACCTTCAGATCCCCCAGGGGAAACATTAGATGCTTCTTTCCACATCTTGAGCTTCTGTCCTCAGCATTAAATGAAACATTATACTTTCTTTTGGGATCTCTGAGCTATTGCTGCAAGTGTAATGTCATGTCCTCTCAGACCCCCCCAAAAAAAGAAAGAAAGAGAAAACTTACTCTTGTATTTTTCTGAGTTTTTAATGGCTAGGTTCTCTCTAATTATATATAGTTGAAAATTAACTTTAAGAACTGTTCACAGAGGCTGAGGAGATGGCATAGAATGAGAGCCATGAGAACCTGAGTCCAGCACCTACATAAAAATGGCAGGCATGGTTACCTAGGCTTAAAAACCCACAGCTGGGAGGAAAAGACAGGAGAATTCCTACGCTAGCCAAATGGGTGACCTCTAGTCTAGGCTCACTGGGAGACCCTGTCTCAAAATATGGTGTCAAGCACAACTAAGAAATACCTCCAGAGTCAACCTCTGCCCCCACCCCCCCATACACACACTTATACCCACATATAAACAGATATGCATATACACACATCCACACCATATATGTGCACATATATGCAAAAAGATAAATTATCGTAACTTCCTCTCCTGTCTCTGCCACATAAACATTACTAAGTCACTCAGTGTTTGCATTAGAGGTAAGAGCTGCAGGAAACAATTATGAAGTCATCTTTTTTTCCCATGGTTATTTCAAAGGCAGCTGGCCATGTCCAAGTAGCTGGTTATGGTACAGAATTGGCCAGGGAATAAACTCTCTGGCCTGTTTTGGTCGTTGCCTCTGGATTTAATTTTTCACTCAGTTTTAATACGTGAGTTCCCCAGAGCAGTTGGCCATGCTCATCTGTGCTGGCATTTCTTAAATGTGTCCAGTCCTGCTGAGCAGAGCCTCTAGGGCAAGGCCTGGCACTCTGTCACACAAAGGCCAGAGGCACGTCTTTAGTTTCATGATTCTGGGGAACATTGATCCATTCATTCTACCTGTAGCTAGCTGAGGTATGCTGGGTAGCAGGCTTATTTGTGGCAAGTGTGCAATCATTTGTGAAGCTTTTTATTTATTTCTTTTTCTGGTTTGCTTAGAGTACTTTGTCCTGAGGGGATCTTGAATATGGACAAACAGCCCCATTTTCAATAAACCAGGAAAGGAAGGGCATTGTTTAAAACATGTACACACATCCCACTCTCCCCACAACTACACAACCGCAGAGGCAGGCTAGTGGGAATCTTCCTCAAGGGGAATGCTGAGCTCTGGCCTCATGTTTATGTGACAACAGTCGTAAAGGTTGCTTGGCCACCTTGTTGGAACCATAAACTAAGTAGATTCCTTGGTTCCCTGTATGAGGACAGCATGTGACCCCCCAGCGCCTGACAGGTGCTCAGAGACTTGACTTAGTTCAGTGATCTGAGAGTCTTTCTGGAATATAATCCTTTAGGGAGTTTCAGTTTTTTGTCTGCTCTGGGTCATGTGGGAAAATAAACAATTATCTTGGGCCACATTACACTCAGGGGGAAGAGGGAGAGGTGTTCCACCCCAGCCCACAGGTCAGAAGACTACACATAGGCTTATTTTGTGTGACATTGGGACCCCACACTGCCATCTACAAGATTAAAACTCCAGAACCACATAGGATGACAAAAAGAAAACATAAGAGAATTTGCAATGTTTTCGTGAAGTTCATGGTTTTGTGTTGGGCTGCATTCATAGCTCTCCTGGGCCGAGAGCTGGACATGTCTTGGTAAATGATAGAGAAGGGGTCTTGGGTGTATTGAAGAGGGCTTCTAGGTGTACGTTTGCATAAGAAAAACAGTGGCTTTGGTTATCTATTGAGTGAGGCAGGTTGGGGACCAACTGAGGGACAGTCACCAAACAGTACCTTATATATATATGATGGAATTTTAGGTGCCCTCATCTACCCTGTGAGATGTGGTTCCTTGTTTTCCCAAGTCACATACCTGCCCTGTCACTGAAAAAATACCTAAGCTGGAACATCAAACAGTCTCAACAATCACAAAATGCCACGGCATTGGTTTTTAGAGGGATTGCAACCCTCTTTGGATTGTCATGGCAACAATAATTTTAATTACAGGGAGCCAAAATTATAACTTGTATATCAGATGTGGTTTGCTTTTCCCTGTGGACAAAACTGGGATTTGAGGGCAGCTTTGGGTATGCATTTTCCTTCTAGGCTGGATTTGATTATCTGTTCTAACAGACAGCTCTTTTGCTTATGGAATGAACTGGAAGACACGAAAGGGCCTGTTGGACAGTGGCCCTTGTAGTGGCAAACTGGACATTATTTGCCTGAAAAACAGCCCTGTGTGCTGTCCCATGAATACTTAAGGATCCAGCCAGCCATAAGGCTGGGGTCTACTTTTACCTTCCCCTTTCAGTCATGGAAAGCTGCCTGTCAGGATAGTTTTTGGTGAACCATCTACTGGTAATCACATTTTGACATTTGGGCCAAGCAAGTAATACTCCAGCAGTAGTAATCATGGGTATACACAACTCACAGCTGCTAGCCCATCAGAAACTTTGGAGGGGCAGGTTGTGGGGTTGAGGGCACACCTTTCTGTCTCTTCCTCCTGGCCTTCATTGCTGGGTGTTCTTTCTCACTGAATCCCCCCTCACTTCTGGAGAGAGAGCACCTCAGAGCTGCCTCGTTTTGAGAGTTCTTGCCGAGCTAAATAATCTTCTGCTCAGGTAAACATAAATCATCATCTACCTTCTTTGCTCCTTGTGTAGACCTTTGGATGCATTCATTAATTATGGCCACTGCCTGATGGCGTGGGGATGGCTGAGTCACTGCTGTGAGCATCTTTCCTGGAACGCCCCATTCCTGACATTGAGCCCTAAAATCTAATTCAGCATTAGGAGGATAGTGAGCTGTGCCTGCAAGGAAATGCATGTGGTTGTGTGCGTGAAAGGTTGAGAAAACAGGCACCATGTAGAATACCCCTGGCTCAGCCCTGTACTGTACAAGTGTAAGCTCTTCAACACCCACATAAATGTTGGGTGGGTGTGGTGGCCAGTGAACCAGGCAGGATCACTTAGAAATAGATACCATGGTTCTGATTTCTAATCCTATCTTACATTATTTTAAACACACACACACATACAAACACACACACACAATACAGAGAAAACAAAAAAAAATCCCAATTTTTGGTAAGTCTTGCTTAACTAATGACACAGTCTCTGTTTGTTTTGCTTCCGCACTCAGGAAGCTTTGCGGCTACAATTTTGATTTTGGAGTTTAGGCGTGTTAATTAAGCCTTTGTATGAAAGCAGAGGGGTTCTGTTTCTTGTTTGCTAGTTTAATGAGATTTTGTGTTAAGAATGGCATGGGGAATCTGTCAGAATTAGCTTGGCCGGGTATGTGTGGCTCAGTGCTTTGAGACCCTTGAAATGTCTGTTTTTAGGACATCAGCAGGGGGCTAATGAAAAGGCTTTGTTGATTTTAACGAATTGCAAGCCACTGTAGCCAAAATAAATATAATCTGCTTTTTGGATTAGTTGTCACAGATGATTTTACCTACTAACAGTGATTAAAGAACCCGAGTGGACCAGAAGCGTAGCAACTCTCCAGCGACTTTTGCTAAAATAGCAATAAACAGAAGTAAATAAAGACTTAGGGCATTAGTTATCTTTAATAAACAGTGATACCAAATATACAGTGTGTAGGCGTGAAAGGGTGGGAGGGAGACTTAGGGAAGATCAGGGTGTCAAATACTTGTGTATTGCACAGGCGCAGCTCTTACTGCCACGAAAAAAGAAAAAAAAAAACAAGTGATTGTTAAAAATACATTGGAGTACAGTGGTCATGTTCGTGCTTGCGAGATGTTCCTCATTAGGAAGTGGTTAGCAACCTAGAGTCATCTCCTCTTCCTGGCTTCCTCTCCAAAGCCTGTAGGGTTCATTGCCATTCTATTCTCATCTTCCCTTGGACTCTGGGACCAAAGTTGAAATCCTGCAACTATAGGATTAGAGCATGAAAATGAAGGAAGTGTTAATTACTTGTGTAATTATTAACCTTCTTGCTGCAGTAATTCTACACCGTTAATGAACAGGAGATGAGCACTGTATCCTTCCCTGTGTGTTTCCACTGCGATGGAAAGAATGACTCTTCCCTTCCTAAGAGCCTGATCCTCACATGTCTCCAGGGAAGTCTCTGAATGGGGTTTCCCTCACTGCTGCTTAGCTGAAACCCAAAGAAAGGAAGGCTGTGGCTAAAATCCTCTCCTCATAGGCAGGTGGTGTGAGGATCACCTGAAAAGTACCTTTGGTACTCAACACACACACACACACACACACACACACACACACACACACAATCATCAAAGGAGAGATGCCATAGTGTCTCCTTTTATTTTGAATCACATTAAGTCTTTCCGGTGATACTTTATAAATTAAGTACTTTCCTTCCTGCAGACTGGCATTCAAGTGTTTGTTCACAGATCCAGAAACTGCTGTGCTCAAAGCCTGGGAGTGGGTCATCAAGCCAGCTGGCAATAGAACAGTGACCGTCTGGTCCCATATGAAAAGCAATGCCAGTGAGAATTGACTGACCCAAACCCACACACTACTACTGTGCCCACCCACTACTCCAAAAGCCATGGCCTCACCTCTGGTTGTAGGTTCTCCAGAACTAATGGCTGTCATTTATTTAGGTCTCCCATGTGTCAGACATGGCAAAAGTGTTTGTGGGAAGCCTTCTATTTGTCAATATCCAGCCTCTCATATGCCAGGCTCTGTTTTAAAGATAGAGCAGGGAGCAAGTCAAAATATGTTCCTGTCCTCTTGAAGTTTCCACTCCCTTGAAAGATGCTAAGACAATAAGTGTCATGAGTTTAAAATTGATTATACTAGGCAGTGAACAATGCTAAGGAGAAAAGATAGGAGAGTGGAGACGGGGTGCAATGCCAGGGGAGGAGGGTGGATGGGAAAGCCCCACTGAGCAGGTGCAGATGGAGTGGGGAGTTGAAGGCAGCTGCACAGGGCCTGGGGAAGAATACAAAGTGAAGAGACAGATGTCCTTAGGAAGATGCCATGTGTCAGAGAAACCCAGAAAAACAGCACCAGGGAGGGAAGATCAGCAGGTGTCAGGGTTGAAGTCTGTAGGAGTCAGGAATTTGTGAGTTTTAGGGCAGAACAGTGACATGATAGTGTCACACTCTAAGCTCTGAGACGTAGGCATCAGTCCCCTCATTTCACTAATGGAACACCAAGTGTGAAGTTCAGGTAGGTATGTGCACAAAAATCACCATGTGCGGGGCTGGAGAGATGGCTCAGTGGTTAAAAGCACTTGCTGTGCAAGCTGGACGCATGCAGCACACACAGTGTATAATTCAAAATGCCAATGGATATGCCATGAGAGGCAAAGTCAGGGAATCCTAAAGTCAATAGGCATTCACAGTGGTGAACTAACAAGAAAGACCCTGTCTCAAACAAGGTGGCAAGGAAGGACCCACACATGGTGGTTGTCCTTTGGCTTCCACATATATGCCATGGCACACATGAACTGATACATATAAACCCCATGTGTGCACACAACACTCATGCACACACACAACACATTCATGCATACACACATGCACACACTCACACACACACACACACACACACACATATCATGAGACCAAAAGGCAGAATGAACATTATTTTTCTCCTCAGAGCTACGACTTCCCTGTGTCTAGAATCCACACAATGTCTTTCTAATCATCAAATATAGCTGTGTTATAAGTCATATAGTAACTGACCTATTTAGGACCATTTACATCTTTAAGTCCACTTGACCAAAAAGGGAAGCAGAGAGGGAAACTTGTAGATGGCATAAAACTATGGGAGGTCTCACGGGGATTTGAATTTTATTCTGTTGCCAGTCTCCAAATATCCCACCCTGCTGCTGCCTCTGGAGCCCTGGGAACCTAGACAGGAAGATGCATGCAACTTTGTACTCTGTTTCATTTGTATGACATTTACATTTTAGGGTTGAGAATGTGACAGATACCACATCGGTCTTCTGCTTGTATTGTAATTCCCAAGAGCTTCCCTTCTTTCCATGAGTCAAGAACAAAGATCTGACACCCGACTACAAACTCCTACAGACTTGACCTCTGATTATCTATAGCATAGCCTATTCTTCCTGCACTTGACACGTTTGAAGAGGAGAGACACTGATCAGGGTGTTTCTATGCAGTTCCTTCCCTTGACCTCTTCTTTGATTCAGACAGGTCCTGGGCAGATGGCCAAGTGCCTGCTGGGTGGTACTGAGACCCTGTAGCCAGGGAAGACAGTGGTATAATAAGTGGCATTGCTTTCCATGGAATAAGCTTTTTGGAACTGTCCTTAGAATTCATTTATTGTTGGAATTTTACTTTTTCACATCCTGTGAAGTACTTTAAGGCAATGAGACAGGTCTTGCTGCCTTACTGTGCATCACTAATGGTCTGTTCTGCCTTGTTTCTTCCATGGTGAAATGGAAAAGTAAATAGGTATCATTAAATGTGTGTACATTTATTGTGTATATGTGTGTACATGTGCACATGTGTGTGTGTGCATGCATGTACACACACACAAGTACATATATTGACACATGTGTATAGAGGCCACAGACAATCTTGAGAGTCCTTCAGGACCACAGTCTATATGTTTTTCATGTGACAGTGTCTCTCATTGGCCTGGACCTAACCAGTGAGGTTAGATGGGACATCCAGTGAAGCGTAGGGATTTTCCTGTTCCTCCTCCTCTTTGCTGGGATGACAAGTGTGTGTCACCATGCCTGGCATTTCTCTGGGGGCTTGGGGATTTAATTCATATCTGTTTATGTAGATGGATGTACATATCTGTGCATAGATGGACACACAGCCACAGACTCTGTATCCTGGGTCTTCTGACCCAGGTTAGCTATCATGATCAACTCTATTTGAAAGACATAAAACATGACACTCTCCTTAGTGAAGAGCCTTAGCTGGCTGGGGTCAATACCAAATTGTGGACAGGTCCTTTTAAAGATGATTCCATCTAAAACCTTTAGGATTAAGTAAACAACAGTCTGCATGACGTTACTGTTTTTCTTCTCTGACTAACCTTGCATTTCAACCTTGTACTTTCCCCTAAAGGAACACTCCTCCAGAGAGGCATGATACTGAACTTTAGCTCAATTCTGCAAAAGTGGTACCTTTGAATAGATCTACATTTCTCATATATTACACAGTTCTGCCTTTTGCTAGGGTTTATGTGGTATCTGCCACTGTTTCCCTGAATCACATAACATTCTAGTGCTATTCAGTCTTAGACTTATTAGAATACAATCTAATGCAGGCACTGTGTTCATTTTCCATGGAAGTATGACTTGGGTGTCTGGCATTTTGGAATAAGAGGAAGTAATTATCTTGTTACACTACTATACCCTGACAGGTGGGATGGACCTGAGCTAAAGCTTGGTTCTGCTTGAAATTCAAATTAACACCCAGGTCAGCTCTGTGCTTGTACAGAGACATGGAACTTCTCTTCCCTCCAAGACAAATTCGCATGTTGAATATGAGCTGGGAGCTGCTCTTGTCTGGTTTCCAGAGATGGGACCTGGCTGCGGTGAGCACCTGTTTGTTCTTCCTTTGCATTCTTTAAGAAAAGAATGGGTGCTGCTTTTCTACGTTATTAAAGATGTGAACTGCTTACTAGAAAACACTGTGAACCTAACAACGGATTTCTGCTGGTGGGTATTCAAATTTCAGAGCTGCATTGTAGCTTAAGCCCAAATGTTCTTGCTGTGTGGTTAGACTTCTTTCAGAGCCTTCAAACTCTGTCCTGTCTCAGCTCAGACCCTGAAGGGCTGTTCCCAAAATGATTAGCATTTTGACAAATTGAATGCAATGTTGTGCAATGGTGTTTTTCTCTACAAGAGGATGGACAAGTACTCTTTGCTCAGTAGGCACTTGCAAACCTATGGCTCTTGAAGAAAGAGTCCTGGACCTACAACAAATATGCCCTTGAGATGTCCTGTGTGACCTTCAAAGAAGGGGAGCTTATTCTCAGTTTCCTTAAAGACACATCATTTTAATCTGAAGTGGAAACATTAGAGAGGCAAGTAAGTTTACATCAGGTTATTGCTGAAACTTGCATAAAAATGTATAACTGTTTATAGCAATATTATCATTGATATAGCTTGTGGTTTATAAATGCTCCGAGTCTGTGAGAATCTTATGAATCTCGGTTGGAGGCAGTGTGGTCGTCCTCTTCATTTTATAAATTAGTGACGTCCAGGGTTTAACTAATGTGTCTGGGGTCACAGATCTGACTCTGATTTTTAGGTTTTTGTTTTTTTTTTTTTTTACTTTAAATATAGAACTCTTAAAATTACACAACATTGATGTCTATCGATTATTTTTCTTTTTGGCCAACACTCTGTTTTGTTATAAATATTTTATTTAAATCCAAAGTGCATCTTGTTGGTCACAAAAATTTGAATCATGGAAAGATAACTTCAGATAGTTATCTTGGTGGTGTTGTTGTTTTTAAAGAAATCTCATAGTAAAGAAATTAAATAATAATAGAGAAAAAGCAAGAAGATAGGAAGATTAAGGAAATTTGAATTTCAGGAGCAAACTGAGCATATTGTGGTCATTGTAGGGAAGCTTACAGTTTCTAGAACTGTAGGGAAGAAAATTCACTATTTACCCTATTTTTAAAGGTAGGCAATAGCTAATAAACTCCCACCACCAATTTATATAGTTGAGGAAGAATGAAATGTCTCAGTAGCAATGACTCAGGTCACAAGATGCTTTTCCATGGGCTCTGTGATGACTTTCCCTAGTACATCGAAGCACAAAAGAGAATTTGGAGTACTTATCATAACCTTACAAATCTATTTTTGAAAACAGGAATTTTCCCATGAGTAAACATCAACTGTCCCCAAAACTGATGTTCCATCCAGACCTACACATGCCTTTACAGATTTTAAATTTGGTAAAATATGTTACAGTATCAATTAAAAATAACATCGTAAAAGGGCTCAGATACAAAGACATAAAAGGCATTTTGACATTTAATATGAAAACAGCATTTTGTTGCTCTGGGTAGAAATGAGTCATAGACATATGGATTACATAGTTCTTATAGTGTGCTTGAGTTTTAAAATTGAGGCAGTGGAAATCTGGCAAAATATTTTTGGGGAATTTGCTATATGTACTATATTTAAAAGGAGGTGAAGATGAACTCCAGACTGCGATGGTTGCTCATGACATTGAATTTGATAACTTTTAATTTGCGCCTAAGAAATTCTTGTGAAATAGCTCAATCTGTCCACGTGTTGTGGAAGCAAGTGGATGGAGACATAGCGTACCAGTTCATTTGGTCACGAATCAATCAACAAAAACGTATTTCCAGGTCAAGTGAAATGCCACACACTGTGCCCTAGGCTGACACAGAGGCTTGGCTCTCACAGAAGGGCTATGTACCAGTAGGACAGAGCTCACAAGTTTCCAGATGGTAGAAATGCCAAGAACTTTGAAATATCTCAAGGCGGAGTAAAGCACTTCAGAGGGGTGAGTTGTATAGTGAATTTAGATCACTGTGAAGTTAGTGCTCCATGTTTCCCCTGGTGTTTGCCCAGGACATGAGGGTGGGAGGTAGAACCCTGATGTCTGAGCACCTCTCAGACTCATCTGCATCAGGCATGAATGGGGAAAGAGAAAAAGTTAGAAGACATTTTTTTCTTACTTACTTTATACTTTAGAAGAAAAAGAGAAACCACCAGGGTATAGGATCCATCCCCAAGGCCTTTGTATGTGTGTGTGTGTGTGTGTGTGTGTGTGTGTGTGTGTGTGCCTTGTTTGTCACGTGTGTGTGCACACTCACACACGTGTTCTTCGTAGAGGTCAGAGGACAACTTTGGGTATCGGTCCTTCCTTGCCTTCCACCTTGTTAGAGGCAGACTTGCTCATTGCTCACTGCTGTGTTATCCAGGCTAGGCAGCTTATGATCTTCGAGGAGATTCTCTGTGTCCTCTTCCTGTCTGGTCATAGGCTTGCTGACATTATGGATAAGGCTGAGATGAAGATCCCAATGAGACGCCCATCTATACTCAGGCTGGCATGCTTTTGCAACAAGCACTTCCTCTGCTAAACCATCTCTCCACTCCCCAGGGTCCTCTGGATGCTCACACCTTGTCTTGTGAGTAGAGAGAGAACCAGAGCTGATGTCCTGATCCCCTTCCGGGCACACCCCATGGGAATATCTGCATGGGTTTTATCATGAAACTCACAACTGATGGGAACAAATTCCTGCCTTTCACTGTGGAATTTGTGAAAGGAACCCAGAGTGGAGCTTGAAAGATGCAAAAGGGCTGCACATACCTCCATGGGCAGGAGTGTGATCGATGGTGGCATGTTCAAAATATGGGAAGCAGGGGGAGGGCCTCGAGTGTGGTCAGGGAGAGTGGCAGGCCCATGGCTTCCCTGATAGCCTGCGGCCCCAGACACACATCACAGCACCACAATCAGATTCCAGAGCAGCTGCCATGACCACACATGGAAACTCCAGGGAGGCATTCTGAAATCCTGTGCATATTTTTATACACATATTACTGCTATCTGTCCAGTTTCTTCAACTTTTATTTTGGCTTTTGAATTAAGGCCCAGGAAAAAATACTTTTAATACCAATACCACTTTCCTCCACCAGACCCTAGGACTTTTGGGCAGTGATGGAATGTTCCTCACACCTTTCCCCATCACGGTGGCCAGTATGTAATAGAGTCACACAGCCAATTTGTTCCCAGTGTCACAGGAGCTATGGTGGCAGATACCTGTCTGTCTTGGTAGAGGAATTGCTTAAGGGAAATGCACCCAAGAGCAAGCCATTTCACTGCTACTTAAGTGAGCCTTTCTGGAAATTGTACAATTGAGTTTTGCAGTAATTTCAGCTGATAATTAAATGTGTTTACATTGTCAAAGTCATTTTTTCCTACCGAGATATTTTAGGTGAACACTCCACCTGAGAAAAGCTGAAAGTTTCAGAAAATTGCAGGGCCACTAATGGCTTGAAAAATGACTTCTTTGCTATGTGTCTAAATTGTAGCAGGGAAAGAGTATTTTTGTAAGGAACATTTTATTTTTTTTGTGTCATAAAGCTCATGTGATAATCAATATCAAACATGCAAAATCATGTTGGTGCCAAGTATACATATGGGTATGCCACTGAAACTAATAAAAAAACAGAATTTTCCTCTTTGGGAAACATTACAAGTAATTATTTATTAATCACCCAGGTGAGAGCTGAGATTAGAAAAAAGTCTCTTTAGCCTCGGAGGACAGCAGAGCTCATGGGAATAGCAGTAAATAACAGTTTAAAAAAAAAAGGATTGAATATGATTGTTGTGAAATTTAAATAGGTTTGTCTTACCCAAAACCTATTGGTATAAACATCCCTGGCGCTTGCTGCTGTTGACTTAGAAAATCAGAATACATGATTATCTTTTCTTTTTCTAGCTCCTCAGAATGTAAAAGGGGGACCTTCTTAGTCACATAAGGCAAAGCTGTGCCATCTCTGCTATAATTGTAATGACACCTGATGCCTCAGGCTTCTTCAAGGTGGGTAGTGATCACTAATACCAAGGATCAGAGCATAGAGCTTTATACACGATAAAGTGCTTAGTGCACATGGAATATCATTTGAAATTGATGGGCACTGTTGTAGTCAACTTTCTCTGTTGCTGTGCAGAAAGAACCCAAGCAAAGTGGCTTGTGGAGGAATGGGTTTATTTGGCTTATGGACTCCAGGGGAGACTCCATCCTGACAGGGAAAACGATGGCATGAGCAGAGGGGTGGACATCACCTCCTCCACAGCACTGCAAACAGTGGCAGGAAGGTGTGCCAAACACTGGCAAGAGGAAGCTGGCTTATAACCCAGCTGAGGTTCTAATTCCCAAACTGCCATCAGCTGAGGATCGATCACTGAGAACACATTCATTTGTTTGTGGGGGACACCTGGATCAAACCATGACAGTACCCCTTTAAGTAGACAGGGAAGATAGTTTTATTCTTGTCTTAGAAACAGGAAGCAGCCATCATCTAGGGCTGTGGGAGTGGTAAACTCAGAAAAGGTCAGGGTCAGTTTTCAAACCCAGGTCTATTTGCTTCAAAGCCATAGATTTACCAGTGATGTCGAGGATTCATGTCATATCTTATGCTTTTATTTTCCATAGTCTCACAGGGAAAATGTGTAAGTATAATTTATATATAAATCTAATTTATATAATACATATATTGCAATGTCAACACTGATGGATTTTAATAATTATTACTACAGCATCACTAGTGCAGACTGAGTGTACACTGCATGTACATTAATGCTATGTAAATATGATGGAGGTTATGAATGAATTTGGGGAGACATATATATATATATAAAAGCGGTTGACTTGAATGAAGATGTGTATATCCTGTTGTTAGTTTAAAACTTTAAATAAGGGGCAGAGAAAGACAGGCTTTGGCATTATGTAGGCCTAGCATTGAGTCCTGCTTCTAACTTACATGAATGGCTTTAAGACTTTGAGCAAACTACTGTCATTAATGTCCTTTTGTTCGCTTCACCTTATATCGTCCTTCCCTCCTCTCCCTCCCACTCTCTTTCTAAACCTCTTTCCCTCCCTCTCTCTCTTCTTTTCCCTGGAAACCAAATCCCTTCTTATACACGCTGGACAAGTGCTCTACCATGGAGGTATTCATTCAGCTTGCATTTTTCTCAGTTCCATAATCTTTATTCTTTAGAGCAGTTTTAGAGTTGCAGCAAAATTGGGGAAAGGGTACAGAGATTTCTGCTAGCCTCACTTTCTCCTTCCTGCATGGGTACGTTAGCCTCACTCAGGGCTGTGGCTCTCAGGATTGGACATTCTGTGTGTAAGGACAAACATACAGTGATGATTACCTACCATTGTAATATTTCATATAAAAGACAAGTTTCGTGTAAACAAGTTTCATTGCCCTAAAATCCTTTATATGTCACTTACTCATTCCCCATCCCCCACATGCTGATCTTTCTTTCTCCTCAGTTTTTTTTTCTGTGTGTAAAATACTTTATCTTTAAATTCCCTTTATAAAACAGAACATTCACCAAACACAATGTAAGGAAGAACCGCGCCCCACCTTCCTTCCAGACCACACTTGTCACTCGGTCTGGTGCTGGATGGGAGGTCTCCAGATCCTGGTGACATGGCCAGGAAGAAGGGCAGGCTGGGGTCCTTGAGGTGCAGAAGAGAGTGGGCCAGATGGAAACTGAGACCAGAGTAACTGAGCACTGGCATTAGGTGCCCACATCTTCTGCCGGCACCAGGTATAAGGTGCTTGTTCAGGTTATACAGACAGAACCAAGCATGCAGGAGGAAAGTTTCACCAGGAGCCGCCCTGGGGCTAGTCCAGGCCCAAGGCCTTGCTGGCCTTCTTGGCATTCAGAAAGTTTTTCTTCCTCCTGGGAGGAACTTGCAAGGAGATCTCAGGTTCCTCTGGGTTCCTGAACAGAAAGAGTCAGTTTTGTCTTTTCCAAAACGTCATGGTAATTCTGATTATGCAGTGTGAAGTCATTTAACATGGGCTTCTTTCTCATGACAATATACATTTCAGGTTCCTTTCGTGATTTGAGTGTGCATATCTTTTTCCATAGTGTGTAATATAATACATTATATGAATACATCATCATGTAATTATCCATTCACACGCTGAAGGACATATTAGTGACTTCTAGGCTTGAGCAATTATGAATAAGGCTACTATAAATATCCTTATGCAGGTTTTTGTCGAAATGTCAGTTTTCATCTTTTTTTCTCTTACAAGCCTATTTTGGTTTTCTTTTCAACTGTAAAAATGATATTTAACTGGCCTATTTGATAGGATCATGTATATGGATTAAATCAAGGTGAACGAATGTGTATAAAGTATATTATGCATAAAAAATCTCTCAATAAATCGTCACAGCTAATCAGCAGCAGCAGTGAGGTGCAAAATGCCACTCACAGTGAAACAGTTACCTGTACCTGGTGCCTTTGTGTGTTCTCAGAGGGGTTTGTGTGTATTTGTGTGAAGTGTAAATGTGTTGGGGCGGGGGTTCCAATGTGTGGGTGAGTACACATACATGTGTGTACATGTGTATGTCTGTGCCGAAGCCAGAGGATGATGTTGGGTGACGTTCTCAATTGCTATCCACTTTATTTATTGAGAAAAGTCTCTCTTTGAACCCATAACTCACCTATTTGGCTGGTCTTGTTAGCAAGCTAGCCCTGGATCATCTTGTTCCAGAATTCTAGGATTACAAGGGGATCATCATGCCTAGCCAGCATTTACATGAGTGCTGGGGATCCGAACTCAGATCCTCAGGCTTTCCTGGCAAGTGATTTCCCAAGCAAGCCATCTCTCCAGCTCTCATGGTTTTCTTAGTAGTGAACTTGGTAATTCATCTCCTCGGGACTCAGTTTAGGTGAGTTTTGTGCCTCATCACAAATGCTCCAGACCAACCAGTCTCCATTTATGGAGCAATGCATAATGTACCTCTCGGCTACATGGGAAGAACTGTCTGCCCCATTTCCTGACATCAAGAATATAATAGCCTTCTGTTAAACTTCCTCAATGTCCTACTTATTAAAAATGCCAAATTTTCATCCTCTGGCCAGTCTTAGGACTTTTGCTGAATTAATGTGAACTGCCTTTGTGAGGTCAAGAAGCCTTTGTGACAACGTGAGGGAAGTTTCAAGGAAGGTGGTGATGACAGACTCTCCTCTAATTCGTTGGAGTGCTTGTAATAAAACTAATGAACGGGAAGCACTGAACATTTTCAATTAACTGCCTAGAGTAAAATCCTCAAAATAATTAGTGGTTGAGATGGTGGGTAGTTATTCTAAAATACTGTCTCAAGTTTGTAAGGATCTTAGTTCAAGTTTGTTTTAGAGGCAAGACATGTAAATAGAGGAAAACCTACTGTGTGTGTGTGTGTGTGTGTGTGTGTGTGTGTGTGTGTGTGAGAGAGAGAGAGAGAGAGAGAATATGTGTGTACAGAGCCTTTATACAACCTTAGTTGTATAATAATTGATAACATTTTAGTGATTATATTATTTCACAACATTTTTAATTTTATTTACTCCTCAATAATACTTTCGGATTAACATTATCATTCTATTTTTATAACTGGGAAATAGGCTATGTATGACTGAGATTACACCTTCAGGTTTACACAGCTTAAAAAAATAGTTCAAGGAATTAAACCAGGTGTAAATACTCTATGTGTCTGAGGTTTTCAGTTTTGTTCATATGCTTATTTTGTTTGTGATTGTTTTTCTCTTTTTGTTTAATGGAATCTGTCCGTAGAATTTAATTCACCACATAGCACTTCTGCGAGTTCGTGTTAAACGCTTTCTGTCTTGGGTTTTGATGTAGACATAATGGTTGGCACTAGGAGGTTAATCATGACTCAGGTAAGGCCCTGAAGCATGTGTGCATACTTATGGCACCAGCTCTTTCAGTAGAGCTGCCAGAGTAGAACAGGAAACTGTCTACAATGTGACTCGATGGCAAATCCTCACCGCCAGTGACTCTTAGGTATAGGTCGGCTACAGAGTCAATGAATGAAAACAGGGATTTGGTAAATCTCATCATGTGGATTCTTTACTGACACTTTGGGGTACCAATTCCCTGGGGATTATGACATCCACGTAAGCATCATATCACTGGATCTCCATGGTAACCAGTGAGATAGTAACCTTCATTTTAGAGGTGAAGAGTTCAGGGCTTTTCAAAGTCAAGGCCTTGACCTCATTTTCCTTCCCTATAATGTGATTTAATTGACCACTTCTCAAAATCCCCACCCATGGATTCCAAGACACCAGTCAAGGGGCACGTGTGTGTGTGAGCTGTGAGCATATGGCCTCAAATGTCTGGCAGCAATCAAAATATTTATTTTTAAAGTCTCTGCCTTATCTTTAGTATGCATAGGAAATGTGTGTTCTATTTCATAGTCTGTGTTTTAAGATTAGAAAATTCCCCAACTCCAAATCAGAGAGTAAAATCTATGGAATAAGGATGTCCCGTGTGTTTTGTCCGCAGTTTTCTACCCTGGATCGTGCTGCCTTGTCCCTGGACAGGGCCCTATATGAGTAGATGTATTTTAAATCACTCCAACTCTGACTAGACTACCATGTTCACATACATGATGCCCAAGGCTTTATAGATTGTCTCTCTTTGATCATTCTCTTTTTTTCTTGTTTTATTTTTGTCTAAGTCATAATTTTTATCTTTAGTCAAAGGTGGTTTGAAGGGACTCTTATAAAGAGCTATACTATAATTCAAAAACCTCTGAAGATTCAATTTAATTTAAAAAATCATGCTATTTTAGCAAGATTAAGTTGGAGGGCTCATTGTGGGCAACATCTATAGTACTGGTCTGGTCTGCAAGTGAGTTAGCACCACTTGGTTTGCTGAAAGTTTCTTCACAGCTCAACACTCAGCCTAGATTTTGCTTGATCTCTTTGCCAACATTGAGGAGAAGCTAGGTTAGCCTCTCCCCCAAGTGTGGGTGAATTTTCCCTTTGGGTCTACGTAGTGTTACTACACTCTGATCACCACCCATAGCACTCCCAATGGCTAAACTCTGCCGGTGCTTTTAGCCTGACTATGGGAAAGCCCCTCAGGGAAGCTGAACCAAAATCCTAGAGGGAGACACAGCCCAACACTGGTTTGCTGCCTACAAATCTCTGTAATTTCTGACATGGGTGGATAGCTTTTTGTTTCTTTTCTATCCAAATAGCATTCTGGAGAGAGTTGAGAGAAATGTATAAGAATATTTTCAATGTAGTATTTTCCCATTAAGAGAAAACACAAGTAAGTTGGAATTTTAATAGTGAGCCTTTTAAAACAATAACATTTCTTACAATTTATTATTCTCCTTGAGGTTTTGTTCACAGCCTTAACATCCTAATAAATTGGACATTTAAAGGGAGGTTTTTGGCTTCTCTCTGTGGAACAAGTTTTGACCCGAGAGAAGTTTGCAAAATTGAACTTGGAAAAGATGAGCTTTCTTTTCCATGCTTCCCCCCCCCAACACACACACTTTATTGTCCATAATGAGTTACATTGTTTAGTGGGCCAACAACGAGTTGTTATCCCCAATTCCCTATTGCCCCCCTTCCCCAACCCCCGTCAGCTGGATATCCTCCTCCGTGGGACACACACTTTAGAAAGAAATGAATGAAATGAGTAAGATGAAGACGACTTAGATGTATACCAGTGGCTTGGTTCTGACCAAACACTTCTCGGAACCTTTGGAAGTGGGTCGTGTTGGCTTATGAGCTCTTTCAAGAGATGCTTCGGCAGAGATAGGCTACATCTGGACAATTCTATTTTGCACACATGGTATACACAGCATGTGCCTTTAAGCGAGTGACATTGTTCCTCTGGTAGCAAGGGCCACAGATCCTTGAAGGAATGTCGATCCTTTGGTTGTTCCAATTGGCCCGAAGTCATGACTGCTCACATCACACTTGTGCATTGTGGATTCGGCTCACACATTGCTGCTAAGCCCTGGCTGTTCCTCTGTAGTCCTTTGCTGGTTCCAGATATTTGCTCACAAAAGGAGCATCTCTCTCTTAATACTGTGCAGCCTGATAAAACAGTTGCCGAGCCGGAATCCCTAAAGAAATTATTAATTATCTGGTTAATGTGCATCAGGCTGTGGGAGTGAGAGATTAATCACCGGCAGAGGGATGAGATGCTGAAGTGAATTTTGGTTTTTTGTCTCCTGTCACTCGGTAATGGCTTTTCCTTCCTTCACCATCAGGTGAACAGGTGCAGAACTGCTGTGTTTTCATTTTCTCCGAGTAGGGAACAGCCGGTGACCAGGCCAGGCCTTCCTCCCAGTCTTGCTGCATGAGCAGTTTACAACATGGAGTATCCCCCACTCAGAATGTTCCAGCTCTTGGAGACTCTCCCAACATGACAGGGGCTGCCTCAACTTTTTCAGTTTTCCAGATGAGCGCGCATGTCCCCTATATCCACTCACACACATGCACTGACGTACAGTCGTACCTACCACACGTGGCCAGTTATAAATGCACACAAGATCCACTTAGAGATGCTCGTGGGTGCCATCAGTTAATCCTTTCTTAGTATGCTATTCCAGTTCTTTCTTTAGATGAACAAGAAAACAAAACTCCACAGAGAAAGACATGCTTAGCAACTCCACTTGTCGTTTTGGAGTGGGTGTCACATCACTGGCAATCGAGGCTTTTCTATAGTCTCCCTGTATTTTTGTCTTTGGGGGGCTGAGTTTCATGCATTAGGAAATTCTAGTTTGGATGGATCAGTCATATGGCTACTCTAGTCATTATCAAGAGTGCATTTTGAGAACATCTATTTCTGTTTCCAGCACATTACTTATCTGGAAGTTTATCTCCCTATAGAAGAAGATCAGCCAGTTTGAAGGGGGGGGGAGTCCCAGGAGAGCTTATTGTTAAGGCTAAGCTTTGCTTACTGCCCGCCCTGTGAGCATGGGCTCATAGAGGGCAGATACTGAAGGATTCTGTAGTCCAGATGAACCCATGCCAAGGTTCTATCTCTGTCTCAAACGCAAGCTGGGACGTAGCAGGAGAGACTTCTACTTCACAGTGGCACTAGGGACATAAAACTCTCAGTAACAGATTGACTTCATTAAGCATATCTTGAGATAGAAGCTTATGTAGGGGGTAAAAGGCCTCTATGATGAAAAGGGAGTTCTTTCTAACCAGGGAAGCCTCAGACATATCAAGCTCAAGACAGTACAATGCCTTAAATTTTCCTTTAATAAAGAAATAAATATGTGCTGGTAATATCCTAATTTCCAACCACTGCTGCCCATGAGGGAGCTATAGTGGTGAGGAGACAGAGAGGACCCACTTGCTGGCAGATCCAGTGGGTATGTGCCTCATTATTAAGCCAATGTGCAAAGACAGATTGGTAGTGTGAGGGTGAGGATGGAATGAGGTATGGTGCCTACCTAGTTGAAGAGAGCCTGAAATGGTGATCTCTGAGCTGAGAGCTGAATACAAAAGGAGCTGACCATATAAAGGTGGGAGGAGGGAAGGTTCTTGGTAGATGGTCCAGAGTCAGGAATGAAGGGATGGATCAGAGGAAAGAACAGAGCCAGTAAACCTGGCAAATGTTGGTGTGCTGCACTTGGGGCTGACAGGGAAGTCAAGCCCATCATATTCAGCCCTGTAGCCCCGGGGAGGAGTCCGCAGCACAGTGAGGGAGAGGGACATCTGATTGCAGATAGTGTGCTTGAAACTTTGAAAGTTCATTTAAGTACACTCCTTTGCAATAGCCCTGGAATCTTTCATTTCCCTGGCTAATCCTTCTTCATATAGAAGCTGAAGCAAAATGCAGCCTGCAATGGATTTTCAGAAGCATTCTGTGGTGAGTTGAGATCACTTTAAATGAAATGAAATGCCACCCTGTGTCGGTTGGCAGGTTGGCATTCAAACGGACGTCACAGCAGTTATCAGCGCTGGTCCTTCTCTCGTTTTGGGGTGAGGAATTTTCCTTTAGCAGTTGTGAGCAGGACAGCATTGTGTTCTATCCCGCTCAGTACAAAGATCCCAGAAAGCAATGAGTTCCAGCATGGCTGTCTTGCCTTCAACTTCCAGGGCACGGTTGGGGCTTGCAGCCGCCTAGAATGCAATGACCCATTTGTTCTTACAGACAGTGAGGCAGCCTGCTGGGCCCATGGCAGCTCAGAGTGGCTGGCACTGAGCCGTCTGCTGGGCTTCTCTGGGCACCGCTCTCTGCACTGGCATTGCTCTCTTTCCCGACAGCTTCCTGAGCTCACAGTGATAAGCAAGGCCAGCGCTGCCATGGTAAGCTGGGCAGTTCCCCACAGTAACAAGATAAGGAGTTGGAAAATTAGTACCTTTAAGAGAAAGAAGCTGCTTTGCTGCATAATGGACCCTAGGGGTGTGTGTGTGTGTGTGTGTGTGTGTGTGTGTGTGTGTGTGTGTGTGTGTGTGTTTTAATGACTTTGTTTAATTTTCACAATCTCACTTTGTTATTTACCGGGTACCTGGAATATCCCATACACACTGAACTTGAACAGAGGGCTGGAGTAAGCTGCTTATCCCCAGCAGAGCCATCTTGTCTATAGGCAGAATCATGGAGTTATTTTAAGAACATAAGTTGCAGCCTGTTAGTCACGAGAGGGGCTGCTGGTGTGCATATTGTTAGGGAATTTAGAAATTAAATCTAAGCAGTTATGGGAGGAGTGATTGCATTTTCAGTAAATACAACAACTTGTAGTCTGTTCTTGGATTTTCTTCAGGGTTACTGATGACAGGAGGGCTGATTACTTTGAGTCAGGGGCCTTTAGAGAAGTACCAGCCATCCGGCAAAGTGTGGACTGTTCCCTCCCTTGTTTTACAAATGAGGAGACTGAACCATCACAAAATTGGTTTACCAGATGGTGGTGTGACTTGTGCAGTCTAGGCCCTGGCCTTTCTCCTCTTCTTGATATGCTGACCAGTCTTGGGTCTCTCCATCTCCATCTGTAAAAACAAGGTTCTGGAACCAAAAGAGAAAGGAATTCATCGAAGGGCATAAACATACACATTCCACAGCTTTGTGGATGTCTCTGTTTAGCCAAAGAAGAGTCGAAGCATTGCTCTGGGAACAGTGCGGAGGAAGTGGTGGAATAATGAACCCTGCTCTCACTGCTCGCCATGGAAGCCTCTCTTTAGAGGATCACAGGCTACTGAGATCTCAGCATTAAATGAGATTTCCAACACGCCCTTCAAGACTAAGAGAACACTGTGGGAAAGAGGGTGGAAGAGAGTAAGATCCACAGAGGGCGTAAATGTACTCTGGGGTGCTGTCTCCCCAACATAAATTGACTTGGCCATTTACGACTCCATAGTGGTGGGCAATCCTCCCACAAGCCCCGCAAGGTTCTATGCTCCGCAGCAATTTGACAAAGAGGAAAGGAGAGAGGACTAAAGGATGGATGGATGGGGTCAACAAAACCAAGGCAGGACTAGCTTGAGAGAGGAGAGTTTGCAATGGATGGAGGCTGGGGAGAGGGGACAAGAGAGGATAGATAGCAGGATAGGAAGAGGATCAAATTCTAGTATGCTCATACATTCAAGTTCTCAATAAAAATGATCAATTTTTAAAAGTTCAATAATATGCTCCTAGTAGAGACTTGAAGCCAGGTTCACTGCAGAGGGTTCTGGAGCTTTGGGGTTTGTGTACCCACCTTGAAACAAAGGTTCATGTGTCTAAGAAAGAGCATAACCAGATTCCAGAAACACTTATTTCTAACCCAATGACAACAAGTACCCAGGACAGAGCTACCCAGGATGTGGGACAGAGGATATGTATTTAGCTTAACCTGGGCACTCATTAACTTTATTCTCAATTCCCTAAAGTACTTCTTCCTCTTCTGGCTGTATTTTTCTCTTGCACATCTCTGGGTATTTCTCCCAATGCTGCTCAGCCTTTCCCCTGAGTGTAGAGGCCAGCAGGGACCAGCTGTGCAGGGTTCTGTTGCCTGCTGTTCCCCGTGAATCATGTTCTCACCCTCCACTCCTCACAGCTGGGCTATCAGAGCTGAAACATATTGCTCAGACCTGAAATCTCATTCTTTCTATTCCTCCCCCTCCATAGTCTCCCCACGTGAGCATATACGTGTGTGTGCATACACACTGCCACATGTATGCATGCACATATAATCATGAATGCAAACATCTCTACAAATGTGACTTTAGTTTAAAAAGGAGGTTATCCTTAGTACCATAAAAGTCATTAAAATGCTACATGAAGAATTCCATGCTGAACTTCTTGGGACAGGGATTTGACACAGTGCAACGTGATGTCATGCTGGCAATGTGTGTGCCCTGGATGACAGGGAGCTCAGGCACACGAGAACTGAGATATAGAATAAGAATGCATATACTTCGGGTATGTCTTACAGAATTATGAGAAAGATATACACACATACAGAGATGCTCAAAAATGGGTACAACTATGTACAAGTGATCCCATCAAATGGCAGTATGAAAATGACACCCATGCTGGGCTTCTGAAAGTCTTCACATGCTCTTTGCAGGTGAAAGCATCCAAGGAGATGGGGTCTTCACTGTGAATCATGAATCATGAAGGGGTTAGGAGTATGGTGAGGAGGTGTGGGGAGGAAAGATCCTGTGGAGGACTGCGGAGAGGAACCATCACTTTTCGCTCCTGCCTTGTTGTTCTGGAGGCAGGAATGATCACCATCAGTTTTTAAGATCAGAACCATCTGAGCTACATTATGAGATCTTATGGGATCGGATCGATCCAGAGGAAGCAGGGATGTTTCAGACATTAAATGTTCAGGATACAGCAGTTGGGAGAAGAGTTTTGGGCCAATCATGTTGATGGAATAGAAAGAATGTGTAAGAAAGTGTGAGGGGCTGGGAGGTGACTCAGTCAGCCATGCCCTGGTTCAAGTGTAAGGACCTGAGTTTGGGTCCCAAACACCTCTGTGAATGCTGAGTATGTGGCAGTTCACCTATCATCCCATCACTGGAGAAGCTGCTTAGTTAGAGTAACCAAATGTGCAAGCTCTGTCTCTATATTTTATATAGAGGAAGGAGATTGAATAAAGACACTCAACATCAACCTCTGGTCTTCATATACACACTCACACATACATGCACACACATGTGTGCCCCCCCAAAATATGCATGCACACATACACTCACACAACACATACATACACATGCACAAAATGAATATTTGGACTCTGTTGTTGATTACATCTTGTGAATATAGCTAGACTACTAAATATAGAGAATGCATTTAAATTTCCCAAAGAAGAGGAGCACCCTGACAGATATATTGAGAAGAGAGATAGTATTCTATATGATGTAAGAGGAGAAATGGGGGTTAGGAAGTCTTTATAGGTGAATTGATTATACCTTTGTTTGGGGAATCTTGTAAGTTTCAGGAAGGGGTTCTGCCTCATCCCTCATCTACTTGCAACAGTGCCTGAGCAGTTTTGGTTTCCTCTGGCTCAGCTCCACGTGCCCTTCCAATTCCAACCATACTTCCTAATCACAGGCACATAATCTCAGGACTAAGACACAAACCCCAGCAGCAGGGAGTCTGGGATTACTTCTTGTCGTCTAGTTTTGGTTTTCTAGGCTTGATGGCTGAGAGCTAGCAGATGAGAAGTGTGGGGTCTGTGCATGAATATGTTAGGAGCTTATTTCACTTGCCAACGTGACACCCTCATACACTCCTGGCTTCAGCCATTTCTCTTCATAGTCATTATCTGAGATTCACGAGGTCTGGATATGGTTATGTGTCCTGGACTTCTCTCTGGAGTACACTTTGCAATTTAAAGATACAGATATGGTAAATGTATTATGATTACCTGTGGGCCCTTAGTGCGAATAAAGGGGATCAGGCTGCTACAGTAGAAAATGTTATTACATAATCGACCCTTGGTCTACTCCTTCAAAAGTCAGAGTGCTCGTGATCAAACAGGAGGCCAACTCTTCATCAAAGGCTTGAGACATAGCGTGCACAGTTTAGAATAAGGTTAAACACTAAACCACACTCGTGCGTGCATGTACACATGCATGCGTGTGCACCCTCACACGTGATGTAATTCAGTAAGTTCTATAACTGTTTCTGATTCTGGTTCCCTCACTGCCCTGTGCTGGGTCCTTTCTACCATCATACATCTGAACCCCACTGTAAATGGGAGGCATCTTCTTCTGTCCCTGTGAAGAAACAGTGATCATGCTGTGTTACACCTGAAAATATAAAAGTGTTTTTTGCATGTTTTTAGGAAATTGTTAGGATTGCAGATTGGTCAATTGCCATCCAAAAGTTGTGTCATGTTACTCCAGGTAACTCATCTTCTTTTTGTCCTCTCTGGCCCATGGAGGGCTGTGCTGAGTGAAACAGATACTCATGTGTGGATTATCCCATGCATTCTGAAAATTTTTTATAATAAGGTTATAAACTCTCCTGATTCTGAGGGATGAAAACGTTCATTTGAATTTCTCAAGTAGGTTGAGTTTTACAAAATGTTTATATTTACAAAGTGCAGAAATGCAGGGAATTATTGTTCAGGTGGACTAGAATGGGCTATTCTCTTCAGGTCTGAGCAGGATTTGCTCAAGGGTGGAAGCAACAGGTATGACTCCCATTTGGTGGTGTGGCAGTGAACCCAGATATCTGTGGGATTGAGGCTATGAGCCCCTGTCAGGCCCATCTCTGCAGTTCTGTCTTCCCCCATGAACATCATCACTAGCATGGTCTGTGTGTCTCTGGTAGCTTCTATAGGATCTGTAACTGCACACTGAGTTCAGTGTGTGCCAGGCAGGCTCAAGGCACCGATCCAGCCCCAGTGGCTTTCATTATGGCAATTGCCCTTGCTGATATGAGAAAGGAACACCAGAAAACATTCTATCCAGTGAAAATCCCAAAATGACCTCCTTGGTCTAGAATTCCAAACCAAGTGGCTTTGCAAACTCCAGGTTCACAGGTAACATCATTGGCTGAAGGAAAAGAAAAAAATAGCCTGACCTCATTCTTTCTAAGTCAGTTTGCAAAATACTGAAAAAGATAAATGGCTGGCCATTGTGTGTAAGACTTCACACTTGCCAGATATGGTGGTACACACCAATCATGTAATCCTGGCAGTAAGATTAAAGGTTCCAGGCTAGGGTGGTTTGAATCAGATGTCTCCCATAGACTCACCTCTGTGATTTGAATGCTTGGTTCTCAGATGATAGCAACTAGGGAGGTGGAACGCTGGTGGAGGAGGCATGTTTTTGTGGGCAGGCTTAGGGGTGTTATAGCCAGGTACTCTTTGCTGGAGTTTGGCTAACTCTCCCACTGCTGTTTTTCCACCTGCTGTGGCATAGGTGATGCCCAGCCTCTGTATGTGCCATGCTTTCCCCTGCCATCATGAAGCTTCCCCTTGTTACTGTGAGCAAAAATAAGTTTTCCTCCACCAGCTGCTTTTGGTCCAGAGCTTTGTCCCAGCAAGAAGAAGGTAACTATAGCACATGCCATGTGAGACTGGAAAGTTTTAGAGATATGGGTATTAGATCAGGAATTTACAGAGCCCAAGTTACACAGGGTTAACTGGATCCTTAAAACCAACTAAAATCTATGTGTTGAGAGGTATGAATAGCTTTGTGTTTGTGCTCATTGCTATTTATGAGCAAAAGACATGAGTCTTCACCAGGCTGGCAAGGATCTGAGATTCATCAAAGGGACAAATAATGAAGAACACAGAGAAATGAAATTAGAACGAAAGCCTGATGAAGGATGAAGTGGTGTATTAATCAGGGTTCTCTAGAGGAACAGAACCAACAGAACAAATTATAATAAAAAGGAGGATTTATTGGATTAGCTCATGGAAGTCCCATAATAGCAGTCTGCAAGCCCTAGAGTCAAGGAACCAGTACTCGCTCAGTCCACATGGATGGTTGCCTCAGAAGTCCCAATCCAGTGCTGAAAGGTCTAAAGTCTTCTGGGGAAAGGCTGAGGAAACTTTGTTCCAATGCCATTGAAGGGATGTATGGCCACCAACAGCAGCCAGATAGGCAGGAAAGAGAGTTCTTTCCCCTTTATATAGCTTTAGGGCAGTGTCTTGAAACTCTTTCCCAGACTTGCTGATTTACTGAGTCTCTGGAATGTCCTTCCTGTACTGCCCTCCCAGGAAAGGATGTTGGTTTCTAGCTCCCTTGAGCTTCCTTACATCCTGCCCCCTACTGAGAGGCTGCCTTCCTGTGAGCAACCTCAGAGACCCATCCAACATTACTAAACAGGTCAAGTTGACAACAAAACTTATACCATGAGAAGTGCCCATAAGAAAATACTGTATGCTCCTTGTAAAGGTGTCATTGTGAGAAGTGATGAGAAGAGGTGTTGTGGTTGGAGTATAAATTGTCCCCCACAGCCTCAGTTGTCTGTGATTAAACTCCAGACTTGATCCCCCCTTTGGGATGTAGAGCCTTGCTGGAGGAGGTGTATCACTGGGGGCAAACCCTGAGGTAAATTTATTGGTCCAGCCCACCGGGTGTAGCTTAGTTCACACCTGCTGCTTCCTCCCAGCTGATGTGACAGGATGTGATGCTCAGGTGTTTTCTCTCCTATGCCTTCTCTATGATGAAACTTCTCCTCAAAACTGTAAAATCAACTAAAAACTTTCTTCCTATTATAAAAAAGAAAGTAGGGCTGAGACCATAGCTCAATGTCAGAACACTTGGCTATCATACATGTCCTGAGCTCACTCCCCATGACTGTTAAAATAAAGATTACACAAAGGAAAAAGTAAAAGGCCAGACTGGAACTACTTGGGGAGATGTTTTATAAAAACACAAAAACAGAAGGCTAGAGAGATGGCTCAGCAGTTAAGGTGCTTGCCTACAAAGCCCAACAACCTGAATTGGATTCACCAGCACCCACATAAAGCTAGATGCACAAAGTGGTACATGCATCTGGAGTTCATATGTAGCAGCTAGAGGCCCTGGTGTGCCTGTTCTCTCTTTCTCTTCCTCTCTCTCTCTTCTTTCAAATAAATAAATAATATTTTTTAAAAACCCCAAATAGTCAATCACACAAAGAAGGAAACTTGAACACTAACAAGAATATTAAAATTAAAAAAAAATCCCAAGTGTCCCAGCAATACTACAAATGAATGTAGTCAAGTTTAATATGGAAATGAATTCTAGGCTGTAACTCCTGTATCCTTAGAACTGAGTCCTTGAAATATCTTACCATTCTGTGTCATTTCTTAACCATTCATTTCCCAAAGGAGTCCTCAATGTTTTATGTACTTTATAAAAAGGAAATTAAATCAAAATGCACAGGTGGTCAATCCATTGTACTTACTTCCCCTGAGACCTATAGAAGCTCCCGGTAGTCTTACCTATTCCCCAGCATCCTGCAGAGGAGAGAGCATGTCTATGACTTCCAAGGCCATGGAGCTAAATGTAAGTCTGAGGTGGGAAGGGTCATGTTGGGTGAATGTTCCCATTGCCTGGCTAAAAAAAAATTTCCTTTCTTCCTATAACATCATTATAGAAAGATACTTCCTAGTGTCTCTATCCATAAAAGTGATACTTCATTCACTTATGTGATAAGGTAGCTTTCAAATAGAATTCAGTTTCTATTGATATTTCTAATAGTA
The DNA here is from genome assembly GCA_004024765.1 of Zapus hudsonius. Taxonomy (NCBI): domain Eukaryota; kingdom Metazoa; phylum Chordata; class Mammalia; order Rodentia; family Dipodidae; genus Zapus; species Zapus hudsonius. The sequence goes on from PVHP010008965.1 coordinate 28,907, forward strand.
AAATTTAAATACCAAACATTGATTAAATGTTAATATTCCTTCAGAATAGATGACTACTTCTTGGTCAGTAGGGTTAAGGTAATGTACCAATTTCTTATAAACACTTGAGCCTAAGAGTTCAGAGTAAGGACTGCACGCACAGGTGTGCCCATGCATGCACACACATATACATACACATGGATGCACACACACAGTAAGAGAATATGTGTAAGGTCCTATTTCTCTTTTGTGCATCTTAATGATGCTTAGAGAACAGCTTACAGTAGCTTAAAAGGAACTTGAACTCTCCTAAGTTGCATCACGAAATTAATGCCATGAATGAAATCTCTCTGATGCTTAGTTTAACAAACACACACTTTTGCTTGTCTCTTCCCTTCTCATTTCTCATTTTCCAGGCTCTGTTAAGGTCCCATAACTTGAAAAGTAGTGACTATGTATTTATTGTGTAGAAGTCTTATTTTGCTACAGATACAAACTCATTATAAGGATGTGATGTGATCCATGTTCTGTGTCCCAGGAGATGAGCAAGGACCTGTCCAAAGCCAAGCTGTTATAGGTGATAGGTTGGGATGGTCCTAGGTGGGCCGGGCTCCCTCTCTCCACGGCATGATGCCTGTCTGGATGCAACAATCACAGCTAGTTAGAGCTCTGTCAATAAAGGATGACATCTCACTTTTTCAAATGACTGGGTTCTTCGGATATTTTGCACCCCGCAAGAGGAAAATCGAGCTGAGGTAATTGAACCCTTGGGTGATAGCTGGAATGATACTGACCTATACTTTGGATGAACAAGGTTATTTCCCATAGTTGAACCATTCACTGATTTTTCTTGGAGCCCCTCAGCTAGTTGGTTCCTTGTGAACACTATTCCTACAGGCCTGATTATAAGTCATAATGGTATACTTTGCAGACAAAGCTTATGTGAGTGGGTTGAAAGTCTGAAATGACTTCTCATTTTTAACTAATCTCTGTGCTCTTAATGACATAGAGCAATGCTTTTTCAAAGTGCAACCCACTGGTGAAGGGTTGCTCTTGTTAAAAATGCAGAATCCTTGATCTTAAAAAAAAAACAAAGCTCACAGGGTGCTCCGGGACTCTGCATTTTAAACATATCACAAGATAATCCTGATGTCTGAGAACTATTGACCAACAATGGTTATCTAAAGGCTAAAATGATTAGTGACATCTAAACTGTCCCCAACCTCAAGAGTAACCCTGTGGTGTTATCATAAATGCTTTCTTTATACCGCATGTCCAGAGGGTCCCTCTCGTGTGTACACCCCCACACTCATTTCTTCCCAGAGTTACTTTTTCAAACTTCACGCTCTTCACAACGGCTGATCAATGAACTTAAACATGAAAGACAAACTTAAACTCTTCTCATCTCTTTCATCCTTTCCACAGCAAATACCCTTTCATCCTCCCAGACATTCCAAAATGTGACAAAAAAAAAAAAAGAAAAGAAAAAAAAAAGAAAGAAAGAGAGGAGGATGAGATGGCTCTGTAACAGATGTGATGCTTTCCAGGTCTCTAGGTAACATTCTAACCCGTGTAATGTTCACTGCACAGCATCTTAAGTAATATTCCAGGAAATACGCTTCAGCTTGTTAAAAAGGATAGGACCCCAGAGATGTCTTTAAATATGCCTGTAAAGTGAGAGGTGCCAAGAGAAAGATAATATGGCTGATTATAGTTATTTACCTTACATTTTCATTCGCTTTTAACTGGGTGTAATTTAGGGGCATGAAATCTCTTATTGGAAGTGTGTTTGCATTAAACAGCTCTAAGCAACCATGAAGGTGCAGAAACTGAAAAAACTGACAGACTGGGTTTTTAGAATCCCAAAGTAGCATTTTTGTAATAGGCATACAAACAAATCGAATAAACATGTTTTGCTTCGGCGATTTAAAGAATATGGTCTTTGGAGTAATTTGTCTTTTTTTAACTATCATTTCTAACCTTTTCATTGCCTATCTCTACTTTGCAGCTCTCCCCTAACAATCTGCAGCAATTTCACAACCAGCTGTTGGTGTTCTAGGATGGGGCACTTTGTTTCTGTCTCCTGGAGCCATCAAATCAACCTATAAAGGGATTACCTGGGAGCTGTTGTTTCCCAGGTTTGCGTTTAGCTGGGTTGTTTTATTTTTCTGTTGTGTTTTTGTTTTCTCAAGATGCATCCTCCTATGGAAAGTGTACTTGAGAAATTGACTTTCTTGAGGCTTAGGCCAACCATCAGAGGTTGCCAGTTCCTGTAGACTCTTCCTCCTCTGGTTCAATAGCAAGGAACAGAACCCACATCTGCTGAAATTTCACTGTGGGCTTTTACACGTGTGACTAAAGATTTGCACAAGCCTTCACTGGAAGACAATGTATTTCATTGGTCTTGTATGATGCAAAAAAAATCAATCACTTGTATATGCTTCCCTGTTGTAAAGACTGAGGGCTAATCCAAGCCACTCAGCCTCTGTGAGAGGATGGATAAAAGCAGAAGCTTCATTCTGTATTTAGGATTTAAATTTTCTAGTTAAAATAAGCCCATTTGGGGTTCTATAGAGTGAAGTTCTGACTTCCATTTGGACACACTTGGCAAACACTGAATTTTGTGTCTGATGGTGGGGAAGACATAGACCTTATGAGCTTATTCTTGGATATATATTTTACATATATATATGTAAAAGGGCTGGAGAGATAGTTCAGCAGCTCAGTGCACTTACTCCGTAAGCATTCGGGACTAAGATGGTCCAAGTCTGATTCTCCAGCACGCAAATACACAGCTGGACTAGGCCATGCACATCTGTAATCCCAGTCCTTCAAGGGGAATGGCTAGGCAGAGAGCTGGGAATCCCTGGGCCTTGCTGACCAAAGAAACAGTGAAAATGGTAGCTCTGAATTGAGTAAGCGATTCCATCTCAGGGAAACAGGCAGATAAGTTGAACGATGAAGACACCTGATGTTTTCATCACACACCACACACCCTGTACACATATTATACCACATACCACACACTGTACATACACAGCACATCACACACCACACACATATCACATCACACACCACACACCCTATATATACACATTATACAACATACCACACACTATACATACACATCACATCACACACCACACACATCACATCACACACCACACACAGCACACCAACATGCCAAAGGGGGAGAAATAAGACAAAGTATTTTCTAGGTACTTTCACTCACTGGAAAAAAAATTGAGAAACAGGTCTATTTGTCATCACCAGCATTGATTTCATACTCTACTTTCAGTATGAATTTCAGAGAATTAACCTGTCTCATACCAGAAAAAAAGAGATATTATTTGATAAAATGCATCTAGAATGAATATCTGTGGAAAGATCATTTACAGAGCATGTTTCCAGTATAGGCAGGTGTTTATGTCTACCAAATCTATGTGATTTATGCTAGTCATTGGGTGAAATAAGTATGAGGAGTTATGATAGAAATACATAATTTGGAGGTATATCAAGCTTTGAAAAGAATTATATTTCAGTAAGTTTTTTTAAAGTTAATGAGGACTTCACTAGGGTGGTGGTGGTGAAGAAAAAATGGACTAAGAATAAACAGCTGTATACTACTTCATTAAGCGGCTGTGTGGAGAGATTTTCCATTGATTAGTCTCAGGGCTAATGCTGGTTCATTCCTCATTTCATTGCTAATTAACATCGCGCTGTTCCTGACCACTTGACCGTGTTCTCTGGTGAACATGTGCTGCATGGCCAAGTAATTGCTCTTCTGTCCCTCCCCCCACAGCCTTCCCTAGTCCCCAGCTTCCTCCACTTCTCTTCCTAAAAATCCGATTTTGAGGTAGGAGGGAAAGAGGATAGTCTTTAAGAGGTAGCCTGCTAGTTCTATAACAAACTCCATAAAGCGATGAGATGCAGCCAGGAGAGGTAAACACAACCCCTCTGCCCCAGCACTGATGGAGGGGCTGGGTAAACACCAATGGTTTGCTCACGTTACCCTATGAACTCGCTGGCTTGCTTCATTCTGCATTGCTCGTTGGTTTAGGCTCTTTTGGAGAATTGACAGGACTAAATAACTTGACTCCAAACAGCAATTAAATGTTGGCTTTAAGGCTTCCTGGGTACCTCTTGGTCTATAAAAACAAAGTCTGTAAAACAAAGTTCCCTCTGGGTCAGTTTCCCCATCTCACCCAGAGTTACAGCTTCTGCTGAAATTCCACAGTCAAGCAGAATACTCAGTTTGTCAGACAGAGATTAAGGATAGGAAGAATCCACAGCAAACACAATGAAAGTCACTTGCTTTTGTCCCCAGGTCAGAAGGTGACCATTTCCATAAACTCAAGCCAAGATGCATTCAGGAAAAGCCTTTCTAGAATCCTTGAGTGATGTTGTTTTGAGTCAGACGCAGATCCTAGTATCTCTTTTCATTGAATCAAACATCACCATCACATTGCATTTAGAAAAATAAAATTCCAATTAATTTTACCGGCCTTCCTTTAAACCCACCTTGGAGGAAAGTCCTAGAACTTCTGCTTTCTGGCATCTTCTCATTTTACCAGCAGGAGTTTCAGAATGCATTTCTTGTCCATGTGCTTAAATCTTATTTATCTAGGACTGTAAGCCCTTTAAGGGGAGGAACTATGACCCTTTCTCTTACAGGTGAACAGTAGCACATACACAGGTGACCGACAGCTCTCTAAACACTGTGTCTAAGAAGAATCATGTGCTCAGGTGACTGAATGAAAGAGCCAGTTTCTTCATGATCTCACTTCCAAGTTTATTTCATCTCTATCTTCAAGATTCATATATATTCTCAGTTATCTGAAAGGTCCTTGGTACTTGTTTTGATTACTATACTGGGTGCTATGACCAAGTACCTCACAAGAACTAGTTTAAGGATGAAAGGGTTTATTTTGGCTTACAGTTCTGGGGCTATAGTCCATCTTGGTGGGGAAGGTGTTAGAATGGAAATGACCACCATAGAGACCGCTCTGAAAGGAAAGGTTTTTAATAGGAAGAAGGGAACCCTGAGCTCCAGGCTAGCTCCCAAGATGGGAGAAGCCCAAAACTCAGATCAAGATCTGGCATTTTAAGGTGGATGTTTAGCTTGGGGGAAGGGAACCAGGTGGCCAGTATTTTTCAGCATCAGGAAGGGCAGTGCCTCCTGCCAGACAGAGACACAGCAGGTGGGGGGTATTATCTCCTGTTCTGGAGGAGAGATCTCTGTGAAACTTCTCCTAAAGCCACTGAGGGAGGGAACCAAGGTGTTGCCTGAATCTGGACCTAACAGAAGGTATGGTGGTGGGAACAGGGGGTCAGATGGTCAGGAAGCAGAGAGCAAGAGCAGGAAGTGGAGCAGCCTGAAGGCTGGCCACAATGGTCCATTTCCTCCAGCCAGGCTCCCCCCAAAGGTTCCACAATCTTTCCAAACAGTGCCACCAACTGGGGACCAAATATTTAAGAACATGAGCCTGTGGGGGACATTTCACATTCAAACACAGGAGCACTCCATAGACACTTGATTTTGATTCTGATCTGATGTGGATAACTCAGTAGTTATCACAAAGGGTCAAAAGATGCCTTGGATTTGGGGTAGATTGTGACCTCTGTGATTGTGACAGATTCTCAGGAATTCTGTCTACTTGTCCAGAACTGTGGATCTATTACCCATGCTTGGCAAATTGTTTGCTAGTATGAGATGCTGAAGGAAGGCAGTGGAGGGGGTAACATTTCAGAGGGCAAGAACTAAGCAAGCAAAGCTTGGAAACTTCCATGTATGTGCAATGTTTCAACAGACAGTAAACCATTTGCCGCATAGCACGTCTATCCAAAGAAATCACAGAGAATAAGTTTGGAAGTTTTGCTGAGAACCAGACTGTGAGAAGACTGAACTAGCCAACTCAGGAATTCAGACTTTATTGTGGGAAGAAGCAAATGACCAAATTCTGTAACCTGTATTAGAAGAAAATTGTCTCAGATGAAGGTAACACTAGCCATTCCAGATAAAGGGTATGAAGAGCGGAGGGAGGAGTTGGGCTTTCTTTCTGGTTCTACAGCTCTCCAGCAGGGCAGGAGGTAGAGAGGACAATTAAATAATTCTGATGTGCTGGCTGTAATTACAGTAATAGCTGAGCACAGCACCGTGTTCCCTGCTATAGACCAGCTCCCATTGCTGCTTCCTCTCACTGAAGTTAATTTCTCATTTTCTTTGCCTTCTATACCACTGGTACAAATTCGTTCAGGAAGACTGCCACAGTGTTGCTCTGTATAACCTGAGGTTCCTCAAAGAAGAGAGAAGAAGCCAGGCCATTCCTCTGAGCTTGAAATACTACAGCTAAACTTCCCAAAAGAAAATTTCTTGTGATAAGGGCCAATTTTTCTCCCTTGGAAGAGATAATATGTGAAGTCCCTGGGGAGCTTTTGGGACAGAGGACAAAGATCTTTGTAGAAATTGAAGGTTCCAGGGGCTGAAAATCAGGAAGATCGACCCCTCTCCTTTGAAACTGCCAAATAAAAGAGAGTCTCCTTTGTGGTGGGCACACTTGATAACATAATTTCCCTGAAGTATTATCTTAGAAGAACAGAGTTTAAAATTCTTCTTTAGTCATCTGAATGTCACGAGCGGGATGTTAAACATTTTCTAATGAGGAATGTCCTGGTTTATAAATTATACGAAAACTTCAAATGAAAATATCTGCTCACACACACAAAAAAAATCCACTTACTTAAAAGTTGGCTGGTCACTAAAGCTGTGCTTCTTTCCTTTAAAAGTCCCCAGTTTTCTCCTGGAAACTTTATTGTGAATTCATCTCCTCGCTGGCCCATGTTCTCCAGTTCCCATGCTGTGTACCCACTCTAGAATATAACCTGATGACACCAAGCAAGTGACTGCCAATGAGTTTAAAGTCACACGCAGGCTAATTACTCAGTCATCCTGGAGCCGGCTATGTGTATCAGCTCATGTATGTGTGTGGGCACACGTGTGTAGACTCCTCCCCCAACATAAACATGTGAAGGAAAGGACTTTCTAATTGAAATTCTGGAAAAAAATGGTTTATGGGCTGGAGAGATGGCTCCAACATTAAGGCGATTGCCTGCAAAGCCTAACAACCCGGGTTCAATTCCCTAGTACAAAGTGGTGCATGTATCTGGAATTTGTTTGCAGCAGCTGGAGGCCCTGGTGTGAACATATTCTCTGTCTCTCTCTCGCTCGCTCTCTCCTCTCTCCTTCCCTCCCCTTGCAAATAAATAAATAAAAATTTTAAAAAATCTTATTAGCTGAAAAAGTAGAAATTCAAACTAGGTCAGGATTGATTACAATAAGCCCCACCATTTCACTGAAAATCCATACACTTGTTAAGCTATGAAGTGGTGAAAAGGATTAAGAGAAGAAAAAAAATCTAATAACGATGATAACAGTGGAGCATTTTGTGAAATTTGCATGTGAATTTGTAACATCATAATCTGTCGCATGGAGCATTGTTTGGCAGAAGGGGAATCGGTACTGTGCGTGTAGGCATAAAAAATGCAGCAGCAGAGTTTCCGGCCAGAAAAGCTATTTTCTTTTTTTTTTTTTCCATATGGACATCCATATGTTTTATCTTGAAATCCATATTTTTGGCCTTGATACCCATATGTTACTTTTTGCCCAAATGAGATTGCGTAATCATTCTTTATTATTTCTTCTTCCCTAGAAGATACAACTCCAAGGGTTGGAGGTGGGAGGCGAGGAGTGTGTGCACTATTTTGTATGTTCGGATTACAGATGTTTGAAAGAACAGCACACACACACACACACACACACACACATATATATATATACATGTATACATATATACATTTTCAATACCAGATTTGTGTTAATGTAGTCAAAGTAAGACAACCTGTGGTTGTCTTTTCTATCACAGATCACCTGTCCCAGGGTGATACATCCTCGTGCCTAATTAAACAATGGAGATCCTTTCAGGGCGAGTCAGTGAGTGGGTATATATAGCGACGTGTTGTATTTGCCTACACAGTGGAATTTCCCAGTCAGTATTCACTGCGTAGCCTAGAGTTCATTAAATTCAGCCCAACCCAAAAAATAATGGGGTCACATAATTCATCATGTTATCCTAAGACTTCCCTGTAGTTCACGCACAACTGAAGAAGATGGTTGGGATTGTATTTCAATCACTTTTGTATCTACCAGTCAAGTTTATGAGTTGGGTATCATTAAGCCTATTAACTAGAAAAATTCACAAGGTAAAGATAGGTTTTATAACTCTCTCCCCTAAATCAAGGAGTCCTCACACGAGCAAATTCATTTTACTGCTAGCTCTCAACAAAAAGATAAAAGTAACTTTATATAATCTGTGTACTGTTTGAGCTCCATAAAAGATTCCAATATTTTCAACCCTAATGGGAAGGTCCTTGCTGTCTTTTCCTTCCACTTTGTATACATAATCAAATAGTTATGAGGTTTAAACACCATCATCTGAATTCACCCAGATTCACTCTTGATTTATTTGGATTGATTTATCAAGAAAGCAGAGCCAGCAAGGGATACACTGTGCAGTCAGACATACTAAGGGGGCAAAAAAACCAAAAAGCAAGAAGAAATCATGAATACCTACTTCGTGGAACTTCCTAATGCTAAAGCCATAAAGAATATAGCTTTTTGACAACACCTTACTTGCATGGTGCAAAAAACCTTATGCCTTTCCCCCGAAACTTCCAGACAGCAAGTGAGCTATTGTGAAGGAGGACACAGGGGAGAAATTCTTTCTGGAAGTCAAGTGATTTGATTTGATTTCACCAGGGAAGATTTCTGCCCTCATCCACTCAGCACCTTCCTTGTCCTGATGATCCAGCAAGGTGAGAAGTGGGTGCCCCTGGTCTGTCAACCTCAACCTTTGATTGACAGACTGCTGAATTGCTCTCTGCAAACAAGGCTACTGCAGTGTGCCTAGCACGTGCAAAACCCTCTATGTGGATCATTTCCAGGCATTTTGGGTGGAAACTGGCACTTCAGCAAACCTTCCTGGAGACGTCCAGTTGGGTCATGTGCAGGGACCACTGCTGTTGGATTCCGGTCAGTGTGGAAAGTCAGCATTTTGTCTCTCCACCCACCCAGTAAAAAAGGTGTCAGCAATCTTTTGCTTATTACATTCCTAGGAAAACATGCTGAGGAACTCTTAACTACTCAGGGTGTAGCTTTGCTTCGTAACAGAGGACACAAAGTTTCCTGCTCTGCTGCAAGGGTTTGGAACTCTGAGGTTCTCTGGGTAGCTTTCTTCCACTCCTGGCCTCTATTTTCTGATGCATTACCTCACTGCATTGCTACTCGCATTCTTTCTGATGCAATCTAGTTTCCTTCCCATTCACATCGGCTGAGGTTCATCTCTGATCCACTTAGAAGAACAGTGAGCTCTACCCCCGAGAATGCACCTGCTCGCCCACTACCTCTGTTGATCTCCCAGCTTCTATTTCAAGATCTCCACTCATGTACTCAGTTGGCAGTTGGGATAGTGTTGTTCCCATGAGGCACGGATGTTAGGTTGGATGCTAGGAACTAGGTAAGGAATATGTGCTTGGATTTGTAGAAGCAATTTCAGAAATTAATATGGACTTTGATGAGCCTGGGACTCCCACATTTCTGTAAGTAAAATAGAAAAAAAATGCATCTTGTTAGGTTTGGTGAAGGAAACAAGTTCTTAAAAATACACGCTGATACTATAGACAATATATTAAAATTTCTTATTCTTCACATTAGTGTGAAGTACCCAGATTAATAACACCAAGATGTAAGGTAATGTTCTCAGAATTTTAGGGGCTTTTCCTCAACTGAAGTTTCTTTCCAAAGAACAGCAAAGCATATTTCTTTGTAATAGCCAGAGGTAGCTACAACTTGTAGATATCACATTTTTATGATGATATAGAATATAGGAAGTAAGGAAAAGGAACCCTAGAACTAGCTTGAAACCTTCTGCAGCTGTAATAATAAAGTGCTGCCATGAGAAAAACCACCGAAATTAGAGATGAGCGGCTTTCTGTCTTAACAAGAGGCAGGTTGGAATGCCTTTCTTGAAATAGAAGTAAAATCAGGGAAAAATTGCATTGGTGCTGGGCTAATTTGATGAAGGGACCTCAGTAAATTGTGATCGCACAGTTAATAAACCCTAGAGCTTTTTTTGGAAGACAAAATTAGTTGTTTAGTGGTTAAAAAAATCAATTAGGAATTGTGTTGTTTTCTTTAACCAATCAGGCAGAGAGGCTTCCATTGTAATGGCTTGAAGTCAAGAAAGCCTCATCCAGCGGAAGATTTAGATGCTTTCTTGCAACAGGAGACTGAAAACTAATACTTCTAAATGTGGAGAATGTCTCTTCTGTGGCTTTGATATGATAGGTCTATGGAGGGATAGGAATGAATTTAGGTGTGTCTTTTAATATAGCACGGCAAGAATGTTTATTCAGAAAGGAAAGCCTAGCCATGCACGGGAAGGAGGTAGGATTTTGTGCATGTTGTGGCAAATTATAAAGCCCTTATGAATAGGTCAGTTGTTATTAGACCAAAAAAAAAATGGTTCCATAAAGCAAGCTGTAGTGCCAAAATTCCCAAATATTAAACAACCATATCTTTAGTAGAATAATGCCAAGTGCATGACAGATGGTCAGGCAATGTTGATAATATCATTAGTTACCTTCTCGCTGTTTGGATGAAACATGGAACCAAAAGCAGCTGGTGGGAGGAAAGATGGTTATTTCTGGCTTACAGTTTCAAGAGGAAGCTTCATGATGGCAGGGGATGTCATGGCATGAGCAGAGTCTGGACATCACCTCCTCCATAGCAGGTGGAAACAGTAGCAGGAGAATGAGCTGAACTCTAGCAAAGGGGAGCTCCTTATAACACCCCTAAGCCAGCCCCCAGCAACACACCTCCTCCAGCAAGGCTCTACCTCCCAAATTGCCATCAGCTGGGAACCAAGCATTCAAAACACATGAGCTCATGGGAGAGGGAGGGAAACTTGATTCAAATCACTACATGTACTAACACCAAGAAGTCTTGGAATTAAAAGTGCTTGTGTTCTGACAGTTGAAGTGCAAATCAGTAAGAATGTGATATGTGGCAGTTGGTTTAGGAAAGTTCAGGAAAATGGACTGAGCTGACATATAGCTGAAACAATCTATACCTTACATGGTGAGTTGGTGGGTCAGCAGGGTGTGGAGGGCCTGGGCTTTGGAACTGGTTGGAACTGAGTTTGAATTCTTACTTGTTAACTCTGCACTGTGTACAGGTTGCCATGGCATTCTGGTCATCAGTTTTAAATGTGAAAATGAATAAGATGATGATATCACAGAGAGATGTGGGTAACAACCCAAAGAACGAAGTGGGAGTTGTAACATTTGTAGAGCCTGGAAATCCAGCAGGGAGAAAAATAGAGAAACAAAGCATTATTGGTTAGGCTGAATAATCATTTTTAGCTACTAAATGAATTCTTGAAGAATATGGCCTTTTAGGACAATGTGAAGTTTTTACAGACCTACTTGTAACATAAGTGTAAATCATGATATTGGTGGTGTTGATTCTTTATTATGTTTTTCTTTTAATACCAAAACATAAGCTCAACTTTATTTCTTTTCTTTTTTTAAATATTTCATTTATTTATGAGGGAGAGGGAAGAGAGAGAAAGAGAGAGAGAGAGAGAGAGAGAGAGAGAGAGAGAGAGAGAGAGAGAGAGAGAGAGAGAGAGAGAGAATGGGTGTGCCAGAGCATTCAGCCACTGTAAACAAACTCCAGACATATGCGCCCTCTAGTGTATCTGGCTTTACATGGGCACTGGGGAATTGAACTCGGGTCCTTCTGCTTTGCAGGCAAATGCTTTAACTGCTAAGCATCTCTTCAGCCCTCAACTTTATTTCTTACACATTTAATCAACAGATATACTTCCTCTGTGAGTTGTGTCTCCTCTCACGCTTACAATTTTGGATTGTAGCTATCCAGTTCTATGAATGCCTTCCCCACTTTGACCAAGAGAGTATTCTATGATGTAGTCAAACAATTTGGGAAAATGCAATAGTGTTCACTCTGACTGTAGAGTATAAAAAGGGAAAAAATGATGTTATCCAGCCCCGTGTGAGCCTATGGAACAAACCAGACCATTGTCTCAATGAGATGTAGAATGCAGGGAATAAAGCTCTGATAGGCTGAAAGGGTTTAAGAGCAACAACCCGAGTTATCTTCAATTGGTTCAACACGCATATTCAGAGGTTACCCGTATGAGACTTAGTTTGACAATTGAAAATGAAAATATGGGAAGAATCTTCAGAAACACATGATCTTGGCATAAAAGTCAAAGAGAAAGAGGGGAACTAAGGGTTGAAAGTGGTTATAGGCTTGATTTTCTAGGATGGGATTTATGTAGGAATTAGTATGAGTTCATCCTTAGTGAATAGATGGAAGGAAAGAGAATTGGGAATAAACATTCCTGGCTTTTTCGGAGGGAAAAGAAGAGGGGGAGTTGTGGGGACGGATCTTAACGAAGAGAACTGCTTCTCCCGTTGGTGAGCTGTGACAGCTAAGATGGACAAAAGCAGATGGGGAGGGGGAGGCTTCCCCACCCAACCTTACCTAGGAACTTGGAAATTTGATGGTTAGATGGTTCCACACGCCCCACCTGCCCCTCAGCTCTCCACCACATGTCTCCTTTCTCTAGAAAACACAAAGGGAAGGCTGAGAAAGTCTCATTGTTCTATGAATGGCCATATTCATAAATCCATATAGATTACATAGTAGCCTGTGTATTTACTGTATCACATATATGTCCATACGCTATGCAGATAGCATTTAGTATATAGTTTATATATGCCTAAATGGGTACATAGTAAGTGATAGATTTTTCTCCATATATTTAAATAAATAGACCTCTTGCTCTTTCTGTCACGTGTCCTGGTGCCCTTCAGGAACTGGTATTAAGCCCGATGTTAATTATTTCCTTCTCCCACTAGGAGTAGCTGGACTTTGGAATACAGCCAGTGGTTTCCCTTCTTTCAAGCAGGAGCTGAGAGGAGGGATTAGCTGAGCATAATGTCACTTCTGCAGCCTATTTCCTGCCCCTTAAAAACAGCAACAATGTCTGTGGAATTTTGACAGTCTATTTATTGCAAAGCTATATGGCTACCATTAACAAGTCCTCTGTTGATTCACTAAAACAAAATGATTTTTAAACTAGAACAAAGCAGATATGAACTTCATTACAGGTAGATAGCCCTTACTTTATAACAGAGAAAATTGAGAAGAAATTCCACAAAGCAAAGATGTCAGCAGCTAACAAGAAACTTGGGGTGTCTCTGAGAAGCCTTCCCTTTGTGCATATGGTTTTTGTGGAGCCTAAACCCAAGGGGTACCCAAGTAAGTTCCAAGCAGCTGCCCCACATATAGGCCAGGGCAAGAAAATGAATTTTTTTTTAACAGAGATAAAGTTTGCCATAATTAGCACAAGGTCTCAAACCTAGAGGTTGTCAGTAAGTGTTTCATGGATTAATGTATAATGTATTTTTGTGGAAATATGAAACAAATAATTTACTTGATTTTGGTGGTTTTTTTAAAAAATGCAAATGGAGAGAGAGAGAGAGAGAGAGAGAGAGAGAGAGAGAGAGAGAGAGAGAGAGGGAGGGAGAGAGATGGGCATGCCAGGGCCTCTTGCCACCGCAGATGCATGTGCCTCTTTTGTGCCTCTGGCTTTTTGTGGGAAATCCCATCTGGGCCAGCAGGTTTTTGAAGCCAGGACCTGTAACCATTGGGCCATCTCTCCAGCCCCTTGTTGGCTATTGGGCATGACATTTGCCCTGTCTCTCTGTCCCTTCACAGATACGTCTGTAACCCAGCTCTCTGTGTTCTTGCTACAGATTCATAAAGCAGTAGGTGTATGTGTCTCTATCTAAACCCAAGTTGGCAAACCTCATTTCCCTGTGCCGAGCTGTAAGTGGGGTTCTGGAATACTTTTTCTCACAAGGTAAAAAAAAAAAAAACAAAAACTTTAGGGCAGTGCAATCAACAAGGCAAGAAGTTTGATAACGCTGATGAATAAAGACATTGTGACTTTTAAAGGTGTACTTTACCTCAGCAGGACCACAGAGGGGACTTGAGATATGACTATTTAATTTTTTAAAAATTACATAAATTAAGTGAACAGCCCATTAGCAGGATGCCATCAGGGTCACATGGCCGATTCCGATCTAGTTATATTATCCTGGCTGCCACATTTGAATAAGAATGAAGAAATTACTATTCCAAAGTGGTGTGGGACATTGGTCCTCATTTGCAGTGATATTCTTCATTGCAAGTACTTAAAACTGACTGCTCCTCTAGGTATGGCCCTGAATGGCCTGCTTCCTCAATGAGGGGTGTACTCACTGGCAGGTGGGAGCTGATCCACTGTTTCACCAGCTTTGAGGAAGCCTTGTACTACAGGGTCATCCCGTTAGAGCAAAAAGACATGCCTCGTGGGAAAAGATACCCATGGGGCAGACAGGAGGGAGAGTGGCCCTGTGTCCACTCTGCTGGGCTGCTGGGCTGCACAGATACATATTAGGACACCATCTCTCCAGCACTTTGAGTGACCACTGACTCACCTGGGCACTGAAACTCTCTATGTGAAGAATACCATGTGCTAATCCCCTTCAGCAGAGGGTGCCAGGAACACTCCTCTAAGGCTGTTGCAGGCCTCTGGGCCTACAGTTGTCTGAGTGCAGGTTCATACAGTTCCATTAGGACAGTCGTTTCAAAATGATGGCCCTCTGAAAAATAACCCTAAAAATATTCATGTAGATGTTTGCCCCTTGGATTCTTTGAAATCTGACAGAACGTGAAGATGATGAGATCTCTTCTCAAATATATAGAGACAAAAACAAATGTATTGTCGATTTCATTGGTATCACTGGTTTGCATGTGAGGAGGATGTGTGGTGTAGTGTATGTGCTGACGAGGTCCCATGAAGCTGCATCAGCCACAGGAGAACGCTGCATGTCTCTCTCCATCGCTCACTCTCCTACTTTCTAGATGACAGAGTCTCTTTCTGATTCTGTAACTTGCCTTTCCTGAGCGCTAGCAATTCTCCAGCCTCTGCTTCCTACAAGATTGGGGTAGCAAACACTCATAGCCATGCCCGGTTGCTTAGGTAGGTTCTGGACATTTGAATTCCAGTGGCCTCAGGTCCCCTCAGGCTATCATGTTTACATAGGAAGGGTGCTTGACCACTGAGCAATCTAGCCCACAAACATGATTTTTGACCCCAATGTAGAAGCGATTCTTTTTATTTCTACTTTCTTTTTGTGCTTCAAGGCCGGGTTTCTCTCCATCCATTTTCTCTGACATGAATGAGTTAATTATTTTCACATACTACTGAAATCCCAACTTCTCTCTAAGGCACTAGGATGACTCTAGTGCTTATATTTTAGGTTGAATCGTGTAGTTCTTACAGTATGTTCTTTACTCTTTCCATTTTGCTGGTCTTGTGGGGAGAAACACTGAGATTTTGTTTATTCTAGTATCTCTCATGATGCTGAGTACCTTCTAGGCAGTCGAAATTACTTGGCGTCCTTTTCTTAGGAACTTTTGGCTGTTCTACGGGGAAAGGTTGTGATGCTTAAGCTTGATTGTCAACTTGATTGGATGGAGAAGCTTCTAGGTGATTAGTACAGCTCACCCCTGGTGGGGGGGGGAGAGTATTTCCAGAGACAAATGAGTAAGGAAGGAAGGTCAGCCTTAAAGGTGGCTGTCTTCATCTCTATAGGCTGGGGCTTCTCTATGGAAAAGGAGAAAACCTGTCACATAAGCATTTTCTTTCTGTTCTCTCCTGCTCTTCTCTCTCCTCTCCCCCTTCTTCCTCTTTCTCCTGCTCCTCTCTCTTCTTCCCCTTCCTCCTCCTTCTCTTCCTCTTCTTCCTCCTCCTCTCCCTACTCCATCTCCTCTTCTTCCTCCTCCTTTTCTTCCTCCTCCTCCTCCTCCTCTTCCTATTCCTCCTCCTCTTCTTCTTTTTCTTTTTCTTCTTCTTCTTCTTCTTCTTCTTTTTCTTTCTTCTTCTTGTCTCACTCTGTCTCCATCTCTGTCTCTCCCCTTACTGGTCGCAAAGCTGTGAGCTGCTCTGTTTTTCCACACCCTGTCACAATTATGGATTGAACCATCTGAAACCATGAATTTAAACGAATCATTCTTCTCTGTATCAGTTAACCTCTCACTGCTGAGATTAAAAAAAATATATGACCAGAAATAAGTTCTAGAAGGAAGAATCTAACAATTTTATTATTTCCAGGGGAAGTTTCATGATGCCAGGGATATTGTTGAAGGAGTAGATAGCAGGGCATCACACCTTTGCAACAAGGAGGAAGAAGCACATGCAAGCTGGGGGCTGCAAGCAAGGTTGGGCTATAACACCCCAAGACCCTGCCAGTGACACCTTTCCTCTGGCAAGGCTCCGTGACCCCCCCAAACAGTGTAACCAATTGGAGATGATTGCGCAAACTCATGAGGTTATGGGGGAGAGCTTACATTGAAACCACCACACTTCCTAAAGTTGTTTCTGTTCAGGAATTGTACCACACAATTCCTGTGGGAAAGTGACTAACCCACAGACACTGGGAATTCTTAATCTCTTCTCTTAAAGCACTCAGACTCAGTTCAAGGGCATTCTGGCTCACTGATTGGGAGTGGATCCTTTGGGAGCCGATAAACTTACATTTGGATTCCAGACCTTGCAGACCATCTAAGGAAGTAAAGAGACCATGGAGTGTATCCTTTAAAGACCTGGCTGTCCCCTGGATCACCTTAGAAGAATCACTGAAACACCCTGAATCTCAATCGCTTATCTGTAACATGAGAAAATATCACGGGTATACAATATGGAATGTGCTTGTGGTAACCTCTACAGACATAATTTTTTTAGAGGTCAAAGCCAAGCCTTTTCTGTAGGATTATTTTTTTTTAATCTTGTGCATAGCAAGCTCATTGCATCCAGAAGACTCTTCAGCACAGTTTTGGAATTCTGTGGTTTGAAAACATGACAACAGATGCTAATGTATGGGGCTATATAAGTCACTTACCAGATGGTTCACAACACATCTTTCCTATTAGACTTATGCAATCAATCTTCATTCTCCTTGAAACATTTGCTTGAATGTGTCCATAACTTTTTATCTTTCTTCTCATATGCGTGTGCACTACACATCTGGCTTCCTTCACTTCAGATGGCAGTTAGGAATAGGTATTCTTTTCCTTGACCTATATGGCAAAATTAATCCCTAATTTTTGGAAATGTGTGAGGAATGATAGAATGTGATGTGCACTGGTGATAACGGGAGCTCTAGATAAACAATAAAAATTTTAAAATATTTATTTATTTATTTGAGAGAGAGAGACAGAGAGAGAGAGACACACAGAGAGAGAATGGGAACTCCAGTGCCTCCAGCCACTACAAACAAACTCCAGACACATGCACCACTTTGTGCATCTGGCTTTATGTGGGTAGTGGGGAATTGAACTCAGGTCCTTCTGCTTTGCAGGCAAATGGCTTAACCACTGAGAAATCTCTCCAGCCCCAAGGAAATTTTTTTCATTATTAATTTCTCCATTCTTCCTTTGATGTAACTACTACCTGTGTCTTTCTCTCTCTCTCTACCAACATCTGACTCTGCCCTCCTACACACTTCTCTGTAATATTAGAAGATCATAGGAAGTTGTGTGGAAATTCATGGGCAGAGGAAATATAGTTCACATCTGTTATTATCTTTGGAAAATGACTTTCCAGTGTTACTGAGGCTTACTAAGTATAGCTAATTTCTTCAGATGATAATGCTATATTTAACATCTGACCAAGCTTCACAATTGTTTTGAGAATAATCTGCTTTCTATACCTTTTCTGCATCTGGGTGGTATCCCATTTTAGTCAAAAAGTTCTAGAAAATGTTTAAAAATTGTGATTTTTTTCATTAATCCTTTACTAAGAATTTCTTCTACATAATACTTAACCAATATTTTCTTTGGTAACATTTGCTCATAAACATTATAAGAAGTACTTAAAGCCAGGCGTGGTGGCGCACACCTTTAATCCCAGTACTTGGGAGGCAGAGGTAGGAGGATCGCCATGAGTTCAAGGCCACCCTGAGACTACATAGTGAATTCCATGTCAGCCTGGGCTAGAGCGAGACCCTACCTCGAAAAACTAAAAAAAAAAAAAAAAAAAAAAAAAAAAAAAAAAAAAAAAGAAAAAAAGAAGTGCTTAATGTACATAAAACTATAAGTATTTTAACTTTGCTAGTTTAATTTATACATTTTTTCTTTTATGTTGTATTATAAGTAATATCCCTGTGGTTCACTGCAGAGTTACTCTGCTTTAGTTAATAGCTATTTTTTAAAAATCTGATCTGAAGTTTTAATTGTTGCAAGGTAAGGAGAAAGCATATTCAAAGGCAATAACCATCCTGTATGTGTTTAATAATGATGGATCAGCAACGCTGTTTATCCTTGTACAGTGGTTACAGTCTTCCAGTCTTTCTTTGTAATGGACAAGCTTCTCTGCCAACTGTGTCCCTTCCTAGAAGTTTGCTCTTAACAAAGTTGCTGTTTCTAGCTTATTCATCTGTAAAAGACATGTTCCACAAAGAGTGCCTTTCATTTTAAATCCCATTCTGGTGGTTTATATTTACATTTAGTCTTCCTATGTAACAAAACAAGTGCCTATGCTTCACACACATTCTACAATGGCCAAGATGTATACAAAAGTGAGTTGATGCAATTATTTATACACGAGAGCCTGAGAGGACTTGTTTGTCCTGAGTTCAACCTCCAGCTTCCATAGAAAAAGCTGGGAATGACAGTGGTACCTGTAACCCCAAATCTATATATGTGGGAATCAGGTTAGGGGAGAGACTAGAGAATCACAGAAGCTTGTTGGGCAGTCAGTCTAACTTTAACATCAACAGCTTAAGTGAGGGACTCTACCTCAGAGAGATGTCAGAGAAGAGGACAGAGGACCCCCAACATTCCCCTCTGGCCTCTGCACACACAAGTGTATACATCTCACACACACACACACACACACACACACACACACACACACACACACACCATACTTAAAACACAAACACTCCCCAAATAAAAATAAATTACAAAGAAGAGTAAGAGACATTGGCGTTGCAAGTATAAATACTATAGTTAGAACATTTCATTGGGTAAAATAAAGAGTGACATAAAATTATTAGAAAATTATGAGTGCGATTTTGTAGCTACTTTTGCCTAATGCTGATGGAAATTCCCTGGGCATGTATGGCCTTTAGGAGGTTGCCTGGGTGATGACATCAAGATTCTTCTCTTTCCTCAACCTTATGTTCCTCATATGAAAGATAAATTCTAGATTAAATCACTCCATGGGTTCTTTTGGTACTAATTTGTCAATTTTCTCAATATTAACCAATGTTCCCAAAGTGGGTAATGTACATGAAAATATTTGTTCATGAATTATTTTTCTTACTTATTCTTTGAAAGTCACTTAACTTATTTTATAGGAACTAAAGCTATAAATATACTTTGCTGATAAAGAATAATTTTGAATTACTATGTTGGCCATATATTCAAAATTCACAAAATCCTAATTACTGTTTTAAGTAACTTCATGTGTGCCACCAAGACACCTCGCTAGCTTCAATGTGATGCAGGAATACCTTATTTGTATAAAGACTACCGGGGGAATGGAACGGATTTAGAGAGAGGAAGGTTGCTGATAAAGTCTCCTACTTTGGGAAGATGATGGTCTTGACATTGAGGTAATTATGCAAGTGTGATAGATAATCTTCATTGTCAGCTTGACTGGATTTGGAATTGATCAGCAGACATACCTCTAGGTGTAGCTTTAAAGGGATTTTCCAGAGGCTTAACTGAAGTGGGAAGACCCACCCTTAATGTGGGCAGCACCATCCTATGAGTCGGGGTTCCAGGCTGAATAAAAAGAGAAACAGGAGAGGGTGGAACTAAGCTCCAGCACTCCCCTCTCTGCTTCCTGGCTGCGTAATGTTCTCTCCACCATGCCTTCCTGCCATGATGGACTTCTTCCCTGCAAACCTGGCCAGAATAGACCCTTTCCTCCTTAAGTTGTTTTTACCAGGTATTTTGTCATAGGCCCAAGAAATGTAACTAATACAGGAAGCGAAATGCTTTATTGCTCAGAAATTTCTCTTAGAGAGCTGCCATGAGCTGTCTGTCCTGCGACAGGGACGATGTCAGCAAAGCGCTAGGTGGCAGGAAGTGGAGGCCACACAGCAAAGTATAGACTTAGGTCAACACTGCTTTGTCACTGGTTACTTTCTTAAATAGCCTTTTTGCTTTGTTTTGTTTGCTGGTGGCCTTTTTGTCCCTTGAAAAGTATGCCAACCAGATTTCCCTTTATAGAACTGGGGCAGCCAAGCAGAGATGTGTTCTTTCCTAAACCATCTTCTGGGGATAATAATACCAGTGCTGAGGGAAAATGACAGCCAGCACCCAGGAAGTCTTGGTGTTTTGTTTGTTTGCTCAGGGTTCCAGAACCATTGACCAGAAAGCTTGAGAGTAAAGCCTGTAAACTCCTGAACTCTAAATTATTTAGGGACAGAGACAGATGGCAGAGCAGATTTTCTCAGGAATTATAAGTGGACTGAACTCCAGTGGCTATGAGTTCACCTGTCCACCTTCAGAAGGAAGCTCTTTCTGCTAATGTCAACATTGTTGGTTAAAATCTAATTCCTTCATCTGGGTGTGGTGCCACAGGCCTGGAATGTCAGCACTCAGGATGCTGAGGCAGGAGAATTCCTGTAAGTTGAAGGCCAGGCTGAACTAAATAGTGAGTGAGTTCCAGGCCAGCTTAGCTTAGACTACAGAGTGAGACCTAGTCTCTCTCTATCTCTTTCTTCTCCTCCCCCCACACACATCTCTTATCTTACATGTAACATTTGTCCTCTGTGATTAACTGGCATGTTTCTGTGCACTTATGTTACTGTAATTTAATCATCTCCTGATCAACATCGTATCCTGTGAGCTCTTTTACTCCAGGAACTCTGCTGGGTGGCAGGAAATATAGAGATAAATAAGGGGAGCGAATCTCAAATTGGCATGAAATAATATATTCCAGTATCTTATCCATACATTTATGTCATCATTTCATAATCTGTTCATTTTTTGATTTATTTGAAATATTTTGAGCAGACAAGAGACCCATAGACCCAGTGAGAAACTGTTTGTGTGACAATGACCTCATATGATGATATCACAGCTGGTATCGCATCAGTGACAGATGTCATAACTCCCCAGTCACACTGCACAGTATAATCACGGGTTTGGGGTGCACATAAACCGCTGCCCTGTAGTCACATCAGTCAGAGACATAATGTGCTGTGCAATGCATCATAACTGATTGAACAACGAAGTTTGGGGCTTATATAGTTACCATACTATAATTTTTATTATTGTAGGCAATACTCCTACTTATAAAAGAAAAAGTTCACTGTGAAAGAGAATACCATGTCAAGTTTACCATGTCTCTAGTCTCCTCCAGAGATCACATTAAGTGCCAGACGTGGTGCACTTGGGAGGCAGAGGTAGGAGGATAGCCGGAGTTCAAGGCCACTCTGAGACTACGTAGTGAATTTCAGGTCAGCCTGTGCTAGAGTGGGACCCTCTACCTTGAAAAAAATGAAGAAGAAGAAGAAGAAGAAGAAGAAGAAGAAGAAGAAGAAGAAGAAGAAGAAGAAATGAAACTTCTAGAGAAGAAGAAGAAGAAGAAGAAGAAGAAGAAGAAGAAGAAGAAGAAGAAGAAGAAGAAGAAGAAGAAGAAGAAGAAGAAGAAATGGAACTTCTAGAGAAAAGAAGAAGAAGAAGAAGAAGAAGAAGAAGAAGAAGAAGAAGAAGAAGAAGAAGAAGAAGAAATAATGAAACTTCTAGGTTAGCATATGCATACCCTGGTGTTCACACAAAGACAAAATTGCCCAAGGACACATGTCAGAACATGTCCTCCTTGTTAGGCAACATAACTGTGTCATATCAAGGAGAAGCCAGACCTACACCATGTGTTCCCAGTGGCTCTGTTTGTACACAGTTTGGAAGCCAATCAACAGAATCTGAGATACGAGAAATCAGCAAGTCAATGAGCTGTGGGGAAGAAGGTAGAGATGGTGATGTGGAGAGGCCGGAGGGATGTTTTCTAGGATGTAGATGGTTGATAAAAAATGTATTTACTTAGCAATGGTTAGCTAAGTTGTATAGGTATGATCTAGGTGCTTTCCTGTATTGCTTCCTTTCATAAAAATGTTATGAAGCAGAAAAAGCCAAATAGTGTATTCATAAAGGTTCTATGCTGTGGTAAAACTACAAGGGGGGGGCTCCAGAGATGGCTCGGTGGCAAGGTATTTGACTGCAAAATCTACTCCTAATCCTGAGTTTAATTCCCAGTATCCATGTACAGCCTGATGCACAAAGTGGCTCGTGCCTCTGGAGTTCATTTGCAGTAACTAGAGGCCCTGATGTTCTTGTTCCCTCTCTCTGTCTCTGTATCTCTCTCTCTCTTTCTCTGTGTGTTTCTGTCTTTCTGTCTCTCTTCTCTGTGTCTCTCTCTGCTAAAAAATAAAAATATTTTTAAAAACTATGAGACATAAGAGAAAGAGTTGATCTAAGGTTCATTTCTGAACATCCTGGGGGAGCCCAAGGGCTCTCACGATTATCTGTTTAAACTTGGAAGGCTTTATGCTTCAGATTTTGTATATTTTACTTTCATTTCACAGTTTCAAACAATTAACCTGAGTGTTGGTTCTGAATAAAATGGGGTAACAATTCCCCCATGTGT
>PVHP010008966.1:0-51685 GCA_004024765.1 Zapus hudsonius
ACTTGAGAAATCTCAGGCCCTCGTGCTTCTGCAGAGAGTGCACTTAACTGCTGAGCCATCTCTATAGCTTTAGTTGTACAAGCTTTTAAAAAATGTTTATTTTTTCCAAGGGAGGGAGGGAGGGAGAGAGGGAGGGAGGGAAGGGGAGAGAGAGAGAGAGAGAGAGAGAGAGAGAGAGAGAGAGAGAGAGAGAGAGAGAGGAGAGAATGGGTATGCCAGGGCCTCTAGCCACTGAAAATGAACTCAGATGCATGTGCCACTTTGTGCATCTGGCTTTATGTGGGAACTGGGGAATTGAACCTGGGTCGTTAGGCTTTGCAGACAAGTAACCTAACTGCAGAGCCATCTCTTCAGTTTTACAACTTAAAAAATTATTAAGTAGAAACTTTGTATGAACAAATCATGTGTGGTATCACTGTTTCCCTCATTCTTCCCCCTTCCACTGAGGACCCTCCACAGTGGGGTTCCTGGTACGCACCATGGGGTTGTGGGCTATAAGGTGTGTGAGCAACAGTCATTCATTGTGGGGTGGGCAATTCCTCTGGATATTTCTACTCACCTTGGCTCTTACAATAAACATGAACATGTTCAAAGAAGAACAATGCAAAAATGCAAACTGTCCCTTGTCACTGCCTACCGCCCGTGGGGGCAATGATAAAACACACACACAAACACATACACACCGCATATGGGTGGAAGAATGCACATTCTCTCTTTATTGCTCTCTCAGATCTCAATGCTCATACCTCATCGCTCATATCTCATTGCTCATATCTCATATATTTTATGCAGATATGCTATAGAATATATATATAGAGAGAGCTCCTTGCCAATCGGAGCTGTTTATTGGTCTATGATAAGAACCTGTGAGCATGATGTGCAAATAGTCTAATCAGGACTACCTCCTGAAACTCATTTAGCCAAGCCCCTCTTGGAAGACTAAGCCAGGGTGTGCCTCCAAAGGCCCCCAAAGGCTTTCGCCCCTGACAGTCTCTCCTCATCGTCTCTGTCTCTTGCCTAGGATCCTTCTGTCTGTCACACATGACTGATTTTCCTCTTGAGCTCTGCCTCATTTTCATAAGTAAAGGCAGAGGTAACGGGAGTATAAAAAGCCAAATACAAAATCTATACTTCTCCCAATCCCCATGTAGCCAAATTAGGTGAGCTCTCTGGCATGCCTGCTCATTCTCACCATGTGAGGCCTGCTTTCATGCTAGGGTGCAGTCAGTGTGGGGCCCGCACTGGAGACTTCCCAGACTTCAGAACCCTAATCTAATTAATGTATTTTTAAAAATCTTGAATAATTGAAAATATTTTTAAAATTTTTATTATAAAAATTTCCATATGAACCAGTTGTACATTGGTCATATTCTCCTTAGGTTATCTTCTATCCCCTCCCCCTGCCCTCATTTTGCTGATGGTCTTCCTCAGTGGGGTTATTACTGTTCACTGTTGGGTCATGAATGCATCAGTCTCTGGGGTAGGGGGAGTGGTGGGCAGTGAAATGCCTCCAGATACTCCTTCCCACCCTGTGGCTTTTAAAATCTTTCCGCTTCTTCCACAATGTTCCATGAGCCTCAACAGGTGTGTTATAAGTCTACTATAGTGTTAAGTCCTCTGCAACTTCTGGGTTTCTGCTTTGATTAGTTTTTTTTTTTTTTTTTTTGCTTTGATTAGTTTTGAGTGTCCTCAGGGTCTGTCCCCATCTCCCTGGAGCTGGTTGTCAGGCTAGCACTCATGTTTAAATCACCACTTCTAAATTTTTAATTTTCATGTATGTATGTATATATGTTTGTATGTATACATGTACATATGTGTGTGCATGTATGTATGCATGTGTGCATGTATATGTATATGTATGTGTGTATGCATGTGTGCATGTATGTGTGCATGTGTGTATGTGTGTGCATGTATGCATATTTGTATGTATTTGTATGTATGTTTATGTATATATGCATGCATGTATGTGTGTATGTGCATGTGTGTATGTATATGTGTATGTATGTGTGTATGTGTGTATGTATGCATGTGTGTATGTGTATGTGTGTGTATGAATGTGTCCATGTGTGTATGAATGCATGCATGTATATATGTATGTATTGGTGTATATGGGTGCATACTTCTCAGGGCACACATATGGGCAGCCAGAGGACAACCTTGGGATGTTTCTCCTGTTCCACCATTTTGGGAATAGATCTCTCTCAACACTGCTGCTTCTGGATTCTCTTGGCTCCACCTCCTATCTCCATAGGTGTTTTGGGATTGCATTCAGCTTTCTGTAGACACTGAGGGAGATCTAACTTGGGTAGGCACATTTGTAAGCAGGCACCTTTACCCACTAAGCCTTCTCCCAGGTCCTCCAGTTTTTATTAAATGTATTAGTCTCAGGCATTATAGCAACAGCCAATGTGTTAAGACACCATCTGAAACTTGTGTAGATTGAAATTAAGTTTTCAGGCACAAGAAATAAAAGCCTTTACTAATCACACTCCTTTGTGAGGAAGAAAAGCTTTTGTTTGCAGAGCAAGAGGATTGATTTGCTAGAGCATCTTCCATCACAAAGAGAACCATGAAGCAGGGCTCATTAAGTTGAACCAATTCAAGACAGTAACAGGTGCAGACTCTTCATTATGCATTTGGTGATGAAAACAAGGTTGAGTTGCACACAGGGAAGTTCATCCACCCATAGTGTGGGATAACATTCTTATTTCAAGTGTGCTCAGGTGTAAAGCCTTGTCAGGCCTGAGATCAGGTCAATGAGTTGACCAACCTTTAAAGAAATAGTTTCTCTCAGTAACTTCACAGTTGTCTTTTATTTTTGTTAACACCTGCCTAATAAACCTCACATGATTACACCTGCTTCATAGGTAAAATGTTCACACAGGAAACTGTGTGAAGTGTTTTTCTGATGCTGCTGTTAGAGGAATTGTGTTCACAAGCTGGCTGTGAAAGCTGGTCCCACGGCACCAGTAGTTTTGTATATGGGACACGGGTATCAGCCTTGATCCTGGGAGAGCCTTTTATGATTTCTTGCATCTTTGAAGACATGTAAACCTGGATTAGATCCCTACTGGACAAGGCTGGGCTGCAAGCAACTACAGGCTGAAAGCCATGCTCACCAGCACAGGTCAGTCAGGCCAGATCCAGGGCAGGAAAGGACAGCAGTGGGGCAGCCTAGGAAATGCAAAGCACCTGCAAGAGCTATGAGTGCTGTACCTCATATCCCCTGAGACCAAGGGGGTCACAGGCTGCCAGGTCAGAGCCAAGAAGACAAGGCTAGTCAGACCAAAACAGTTTAAAGGCATAGCTACCATCTGTCCACAATTGGTGAGCACCAGCAGCTCAGGCTAGTTCACTGCACAGATGGTATGAGTATCTCTTTGATGCTCAAAATTGATAATGCTGAGGGGAAATGTGCAAACACTTAAGGATTCACCTGTGCAACCAGGTTAATGTCGTGGCATAGTGAGGACAGGTGGTCAGCTTTCACAGCCGACCTTTGTTCATTCTCACTGTACTCTGGCCTCTGGTTCATTCTAAATGGGAAAACTGAATTGCCCAAAGGCCAGTGTGTATTTACTTGTTGACATAGATAGTTGTCATAATGAAATGAGCAGAAAAACATCCATCTGTATAAGCCTGATTCTGAAAAGTGCTCTTAGAAGCAAGATAAAACACGGTGATTTCTTACTAAGTTAAGATTTTCTATAGAGAGTGAAAAATTCACCACTGTCACTTTCACTTTTAGTCCTTGAGTGCTTATTGTGTTCCAGACAGTATGCAATAGCTTTAACGATCCTCCTAAAACCCTATGGTTACATGGTATAATAATAACATTTTACCACCAGGAGCTGAGCTCAGAGAAGTCAGATAACCCAAGGGGTACATCTAGAGCCAGGGATAGTTAGGAATGGTTTGATTCTGAAGCCCAGGCCCTCACAGATGCTCCACGCCTTCCTGTGTGCTGTGATGGTGGGGGCTGAAGGCCCATCACGAACCTTTGTGACACAGAGCATAAACAGATGTGTAGAGAAACTAACTCAGGTAAATCCGTTAAAAGAGTTGTGTCTTGTCAATGAAACTAGAGTCCACACACTGAGCATAGATTAACCAAGTGATTGTGAAGGAGGTTTCAAGCTGCCTCAGTGGATTTGATGCTGTTCTCAGGACAAGAAGGAAACAGACCAGTAGAACAAATTAGAGTGCAGAAGCAGAGGCACACATACACACACACAAGCAAGCATCTGGTTGATGGCAAAGGTGGTCACTGAGTACGGCGAGAAGAGGGAACGTTTTCATGGATGGCGTGTGTGGGGGGGGGTCAAGTGTATTGTCATCTGCTTCACCCCACACCCAGGTGGACCTTCCAGGTAGACCAGATGGGCCAAGTGGTAAGAAAACTTGAAGACAAGGTGGGCAGCCTCCCACTCTGCAGTAAGAGGACAAAGAACCTGATGGAAACATGAGTCAAGGACCCGAATAGAGATTTTACCAACCGGCATAGACAATGTGCAATATCTCTATGCATCAGGGAAATGCAAACCCAAACCATAATGAGATGCTGTCTCACATCTGCTAGAGGGTTATTATCAAAGGAACAAAAGACAACATGTTTTGTTGGAGATGTGGAGAAAATAAAGTGCTATTACATATGACTGGTGGGAATGTAAAATTATGTAACCATTAGCAAAAGTTGCATGGAAGTTCCTTAAAGTGGAATAGGGGTGGGGGGAGTGGACATAAGAGTATATAACCTGTTGGGAACATGACCAGTTTATAATATATTCATATCTTAAAGCTCTCAATAGAAATTTTAAAAAAGAATAATCCTAATCATATAGTGATTCATATATTTTGAACTCTTTCTGTTGTATCTTTATGTAAGTTCATTGAAAGATATACAACTACATGGGAAAAAATTAGCTAATATATGATCCAGCAACCCTGTTTTCAGGTATAGATTCATAAGAATTTACATTAATACTGTAAATACATGTCTGTGCTCCCATGTTAATTGAAGCATTATTCACGTAGTAAAGATTTGGAATAATCCTACATGTCCATGCATAAAGACTAGCACACACATACACACACACAAATACTTTTAGGTTTTTTAAAAAAACAGTATGAATGAACTCAGAAGACATCTTGTTAATTGAAAATAAACCAGATGCAGAATGATAAATCTAGTATCATCTCATATGTGAAATATAAAATATGAAACACGTAAAAACATTAGGATGATAGTTGCTTGGAGCTGCAGCAAGAAGGAAATGAGGAGTTTATATTTGATTATATAAAGTTTCAGTTATGCAAGAGTAAAAGGTTCTAGAGATTTGTTGTACAACATCAGCCCTATAGTTTACTGTTTGGGACACTTACTAATTTATATAAAAGGTAGATCTCATGCCAAGTGTTCAAAGGGAAGACAACAGGTCAGTCCTCCCATGTTCCAGGATCTCTTATGAATCCCCAGGCACCTTTCTTTTACTTATAAAATACAGGACCTTCATTTTTCTAAGGCAGCATATCTTCTTTTGACAACTCTTGCTGGAATATTCCTCTTTATGCTGGGCCAACTTAAGTCACTGCTTTAAGTAACTGTTACAAATATGACGCACCAGTTGAATCGCTTCCACTGCTGAGACATAAAACATTTAATCCTGCTTGGTGCCACTTCATGTTTTAAAGGGGAAACTGGGGCTGCGAGATGGGTCAGTGATTAAAGGTACTTACTTGACACATTCACAAGATTTGCCCAGACAATGTATATAATTATTCATAATAAAGATATTAAAAAATAAAGGTACTTACTTGCAAAGCCTGTGGCCCAGGTTCAATTCCTCAGCACCCACATAAAGCCAGATACAAAAGTGGTGCATGCATCTGGAGCTCGTTTGCATTGGCAAGGAACTCTGTAATTCACACACACACACACACAAAAAAAAATAAAAATAAAATAAAATAAAATAAAATAATAAAATTTAAAAATACTGGATGAAGCAAAAAGTAAAATTCCTATAAGCAAGTAAAGGGAATCTTTGTCCTAAAACACCAACAAAAGAACAAAAGTTGGCTGTTAGAGAACTTTATTCTCTTATCCTCTCTATAATGAAGGAAAAGAGAAACATATCAAAATATGCAACAATGAAGTAGAGTTATTTGATCACTGTTCCAGCCACCTGCCTGTTTGGTGTATATTCATTACTAGTAAAATTTAGACCTACTGCAAGCAACAATTCCAAAAGGAGA
The DNA here is from genome assembly GCA_004024765.1 of Zapus hudsonius. Lineage (NCBI taxonomy): Eukaryota > Metazoa > Chordata > Mammalia > Rodentia > Dipodidae > Zapus > Zapus hudsonius. The sequence continues at coordinate 6,253 of PVHP010008966.1, forward strand.
CCAATCGTAGCTAGAATTTTACAAAAGAACCTTAGACTTGCAAAAATAGTGTTCACTTAAGAAAATGCCCAGTGGGAAAAATGTTGATTGATAAAATTGATAGAGACCAAATAAATCATTGAATTAAATCCATGTTATAAAATGTATAGTGATAAGAATGGTTATCAAAAAACCCAGTTGTGGTGGTGCATGGCTATAATCCCAGAACTTGGGAGGTAGAGGCAGGAGGATCAGAAGTTTAAGGTCATTATCAGCTACAAAGTGAGTTCAAGGCCAATCTGGAGTAAATGAGATCCTGCCTTTGAAAAAAAAATTAATGAATTAGCCACAATGAAAATGAAAAAAACTGCAAGCTACTTATGATGTCTAGAAAACAAAAGTGGTCAAAGAATTACTTTGTTTTAATGTTATTTAATATTTTATTGACAATTATCCTAAATATTCTCAGGGGCAAAATGATGGAGTTACAAAGTACCAAGCACTTTAAATTGATTTAAAATGCTAAGTGCTTAAGTGTAGTGTCCTTTAAGCGAAGTAAATATAACCTATTTTTCTAATAGGAATTAGAAGGAATAATGAGCAAATAAATGTGGTTTGATTTGTTGAAGTCATGGCATTATGGATGCATTTTATTTGTAATTCTATTAGTGTAGCTATAATGTAATAAAATATTTTAAATTAGGCATTTAATTTATGGTTCCATTAACTCCATTATTAAGTTCTGATATAAGTAGGAAGCCTGTAGTAAAAACTGATTTTTTATTTGCATATAGCCTACAACTCAGTAGCTCTTCATTGCCCCTTGTTCTTGGGGAACATGCAGATTCTTCTGCATTAGGGCAAGAATTGCAGTACCCACTGGTACTATCAACCTCATCTATCCGTTTCCCAGAACCAGACACTGGATTTCTGTAATAAAATTCTTTTGGCCTTCCTTATGCCACTTAATGGCTAATTTGCCCTATGATTAGTTCTCATTAAGTGGGGTGGATGGTCATGCAGGACATTGGTTCTGATGTTCCTGTAAAGTGGCTGCACTGATGTTTCTATTGACTACTTGCCCCATGCACGGTGGGCAAGGGCCGCACAATGCTGACCTGAGAGTTAGGGGGTTTGCTCTCCTCCCCCAGGAGCTCACTGTGCCACATTCACATCTTGAAAGCGATTCTCAAAGCTTTATAATAGTAGTTATGGATACTCTACTGGACACTACAGCTTTCCTTCATGCAAGAGCAACATGGGGAAGCTTCAACACTGAGCAGGAGAAGGTGAAAAGCTCCATTCTGGAAGCAGACAAGTAATGCAGTCTCCTGGATTTATGTGAGCACTCATAGTTATTCCTCAAGGATGTTATTAAATTAGGAGGCATAACCATGCATTCTAATCACTATGAAAAGAGCTCTTTCCACCAGTCTGGATTTGAGAAAAACCATCCTTCATTTTCTATGAGGGCTTGAATATGCATCCACCCAGCTTTAGCACCAGCTCTGGGTTTCAGGCATTTGCTCACCTTTTCCTCAAGTTTCAGCTAATAACCTATGTTTATGTAGCAGGTTTTTATTTTATTTATTTACAAGCAGAGATACAGAAAGAGAGAGAGAGAGGAGAGAGAATATGGACATGCCAGGGCCCCTAGCAGGCAAACAAATACCAGATGCATGTGTCATTTTGTGCATCTGGCTTTACATGGTTATTGTGTAATTGAACCCGGGTTATTAGGCCCTGGAGACAAGCCACTGAGCCATCTCTCCAGCCCCTATAGCAGGTTTTTTTTTTTTACCCCCACACATCATGGTGCTTACTCAGAACCACAGGACGGAAGAAAGCTTTTCTCCCCCAGTAACAGCTAGTAGCCCTGAGGATGAACTTCAACCTCCATCTACTATGTGCCTGATCAGTACAGACTGCAGCCTGGGTGTGATGGATTCCAAGCTGACAAGGTGTGTGAGTGCCTGCTGTGAACTGGCTGTGGAGCATGGGTTGAATTTTGTTTTGTAAAACTGGGCTTGCCCAAGTAGGAAGAAGGGCCTAAGATAGAAGAGAGAAGAAAATGGAAGAACGAAGAGGGAAAAGGCAGCTTCTCTTTCAGTTCTCAGTAGAATGAAGAGAGTAACAAGCATAACAGTTTATCCCAGAGCTCAAGTTCCTAAGTGTGGGAAAGGGGCTCTTGAGAGAAGTCAAGGGGTACAGGAAGAGGTGTGAGCAGAGACAAGCAGAAAGAGGAGGAAGGAGACCAGAGGATGAGAGAGAGAGAGAGAGAGAGAGAGAGAGAGAGAGAGAGAGAGAGAGAGAGAGAGAGAGAGAGAGAGAGAGAGAGAGAGAGAGAGAGAGAGAGGTGTGACTGGAGGTAGAGGTGGGGAGGAGAGCTGGTTAGAGTGAGTGGGCTGGGGAAAAACATGTACATGGAGCAGGCTACACTCTCAGACCCCATGCTTTCCTTTTGCTCAGATGGATTAAAAGTTTTACTCCATGACATTTTTATATGGCTACATGATTTTTTAAAAAAAAATACACACACACACACATATACACTGGGGATACTGGGGAATTGAACCCAGGTCGGGAGACTTTGCAGGCAAGTGCCTTAACTGCTGACCATTTCTCTGGCCCATTTTGTAGTATTTTGATAAGCTCTGGCAGTTTACTTTTCCATCAGTGCTTGCGGCTTATGCGGTCCATGCATGATTGCCGACTGGCAGTATTTACTTAGGACACTTTCATAGATGTCATAAAAGCATGCTCTATGTGGATTACAGCAGTGGTGCATTGCCAATTTGTGTACAAAAGGCCAGGATGTTCTCGCCCAGCATTTCAGGGACATACTTTGGAAAATGATATTGAGAAATTAGATTTTGCATAACTCTCTATGCCTTTTGTCTAGATAAGTACAGGATGTCATCAGTTTGAGTTCCCATGTGAAATTTCCCAAAGCTTTATATTTCCCTTTTTACAATGACCTCAGATATGTACACTCCATAGCATTAGGTCTCTAAGAATGGAGTTAAAATGCTTTAGTGGAAAGGTCCAAGGCTCTATTTTCTCAGCTAAGTTGGGGCAGTCTTGTGCCTCAAAACCTGGTTTTGCAGTTAAATTAGGGACTCTCTGGACCTGGTCCAGCCAGGCTCTGCCAGTCTATGGCCCTGTGGCCTTGGGTGTGACTTACCCTTTCTTTGTTCCAGTTTTTTCACACATGCAGTGGCGGGAGCAGCAGTGCTCCCTTGAGGTTCTGGGAGGAATAATATCTCCATATATCTAGCAGCTGATCTTGTGGGCATCTTCTGAGCCAGTTCCCAGTATAATCTAGGATGCAGCTGGGTGGAGAGGGAGAAACTGCTGCTCTTGAAATACTGAGAACTAGACACCACTGTCTTTGCCTTTGGAGTGTTAAGAATTGGTAAGAATCGTTCCTTCAACGTTTGATGACCCTCATGCTGAGTGTCTGTGGGAAGGTGGAGGAGGAGATGGTTCTCTGGGCTCCAGAGAGCAAGGGCAGCTTTGTCCCTGATGCAGAGGTGGGCAGCAAAAGGCTACAATTGCCTCCCAGCCAGCACTCTCCTCTGCTATGGCTTGTATGAAGGTCAAGCATCCCTCCGCTCCTGCCTAGGACTGCTGTGGTCTGCGGAGATTCTTGAGCCTTCTTCCAGAGTAAACTCCGTGACGGCCCTGGGATTGATACAGAATGGCTGCTTAGGCATTTAAAGGGGATAACTTGGCATTTTCTTCAACCCCCAAGGTTAGAAAATTACAGACCAATCTCCCTGATGAAGATAGATGCAAAAAATCTCAATAAAATACTTGCAAACTGAATTCAAGAACACATCAAAAAGATCAATTACCATGACCAGGTTGGCTTTGTTCCAGGGAAACAGGGATGATTCAATATATTCAAGTCATTAAACTTAACTATGTTACAAACCAGCAAAATTAGAGCAGCTCTCCTCTTCAGGCTGGTCAAACTTTCCACCCTTAAACATCCCCCTAGAACCCCATCCCTGAGGTCCTCTACTTCCTGCTTCTTCCCGGCAGGAGTCCCACCCACTAACACAGCCAAAGTCCTGCTAAACATGTGTTTTCCTTGTCCCTCCTCAAATGAAGATACTCAGTGATAGAGGGGACCTGGCTGTGCTACTATGCTGGACAGAACAGTATGGTCAATCCCTGGGACCAAGAGGACCTCGTCAGCAACTGCAATCCTGGCTGCTGGGGGCTTCTCTGTCACGTGTGTGCTAAAGGTTTTCTTCCTCTTTAGTGTCCCCTAATCATGGCACAACTCTTTTTTCCCACCATTAGACTCATTCAAAAATTTCTTATTAGATTAAATGAGTCAGGTCTAGATATCAGACTCCAAGGCAATGGTAAATATTCTGTCAGATTCAGGAGACTTCTTTCATATATCTGCCTTGGATGTCCTAGGTGGTGTTTCTCCAGCCCACTGAGAAGCTGAAACTAGCAGAAGGAGCCATGAAGCAAAATCTTGCAGGCATGTCCGATTTTCTGACATTACATGACAAAGTTCACACTCAACCACACAATCTAGTTACATAAAAAAGCCTCAAAATAATCACAGAATGTCTTAAGTAAGTTTATTAGTTTGTGTTGGCTACGTTTGTGGCTTTCCTGGGCTAGATGTGGGCTGCAGGTTGGACATGCATCTAAGCTATCTGCATTCGTTTACTCATCTACTCAGGAAGCTTTATTTAAGCTCTTGGTCCACGGTATATTATTTATATATGGAGAATATCCTGGACTCTCCTTGCCTTCAAGATGTGCAGCCTATCCTGGGGTGTTGAGACCCGAGCTCCACGTGGGGATCCTCAGAACTCTGGTAGAGCTAAGAAGAAATCTTTTAGTAGTCACACGGGGCAGCACTGCCTGCTTGGCTGGAGGGGCCAGAAGTGAACGCCAAGGTGAACAACACCTAGAGTGTCATCTGTCTGTCCTTTCCTTCCCTGCTGAACAGTACACAGAGCTTTCTGAACACTCCCAAATACAGTGGGGATCCCCACACCTCATGCAGCCAGAATGGAGCCTGTTGGGATGAATGAGGAAAGCCAGGTGTCTGCTGACTAGCCCCACTGCACAGGACAGAGGTCGTTACTGCAATGTGTCTGCAGGGAGGAGGGTGGGAGTGTCGCTTTAGTAGCTCTCAGTGACAAACATATAATGACACTCTTAATGCACAAAGATATATTTTGCTTGCACACTCCCTCCTCACTTTGTTCAGAAACATTAGCAAGTTAATATTCTGGGATAACAGTCCATAACAGTTCTGAGTCATAAATCAAGGCCACTAGGAACTCACCCTGAGGTAAATCACTGTGTTCTTACTGTCCCTTGAGTGCAGTGTGAGGTATGAATGATCACTCAGTAATGAGAGTGGAAGTCCCTGGTGGACCTGGCGGACGTCCTCAAGATGGCTTTTGGAGGACAGAGTCCGATACTAAAAAGTACAAATAAATAAATAAACAAGGCCATTTGAGAGGAAAGAGAGCCACTTTTATTTAGTCTCCTTCCCAAGTCACTAAATTCAACTGAGCAAACATTCACCGAGTTCTTGTCCTGTCTGTGGACAACATTCATCTCCGCACACTCCACAAGAATGTTTTTCTGTGATTCAACAGCAAATTCTCCATTTTGCTCTCATCCACGTGGAAAACTCAAGAGATATGCCAAAATTTTCAGAACCCCAAATGAAGTTCCTGGACAAATAGGCACAGCACATCCCATGAAGGAAAGAAGAGCTCCTAACTGTTGTTGGTCTGCTGTGTTGGAGTACTGACAATGTTCCAAGCGACAGGAAATTAGTTACACCCATCTGAGGACCAGAAATCTAATAACAAGCAACTCCAGATGGCATAGAAGACTGTAACATCATTTTTCTTCCTCCTCAGCAACTAGCGTGTGTGGAAGGAAGGCATGAGATGTGTGGATGAAGAAGGCAGGATATTCTGCAGCTAAAAATGCTCAATTTTGGAAAGTTAGGACCATTGTGGCTGCAGGGAGGGGACTGTGTTCTGTCACTGTCTAGGCTTCAAGACAGAGTGTAGGATCTTCTATCGTGGACATAACTTTGCCGTTCACTCCAGACAACCTATAGGATGTCCACAAAGAGGACATATTGGATGGATACAGCTTCATGCTTCATTAAAGTCTGCCCAGGGAGAGAAGTTACGGTAATAAACTGCTGTTATTCTTCACAAACAGTCAAGAAATGTTGAAACCGAGCAAGTTTGTTGAAGTGAAAGCAATTACACTTCTTTCCTCGACTCATCTCAAAAAAAAAAACAGCTAATATCCATTAGAAAAATCTGTGTGTGTGTGTGTGTGTGTGTGTGTGTGTGTGTGTGTGTGTGTGTGTGTGATTAGGCAAGTTATTTTTAGAGAGAAATAAAAACTTGAAATTGTGCCCAAGTCTTTCCCCACAGAACATCTTACAACCAGGTGTCCAGGAATGGTAATAGCATCATGTTGTGGGAATAGCTTTTTCCTTAGGCAGAAATCTGGCATATCTACAGAACAGGGATAAAATTCACTAAGAAACAACAGGATAAGCCCTCTTCCATTAATCTATGGACTTCTTTTTTTAAAAAAAAAACTTATTTATTGTCAATAATTAGATACAGTGTAAGAACAAATCTTGTGTGGTACCCCATTTCCCCCTCCCTGTCCCCAACCCACTGGCGGCCCTCCTCGGTGGACTTACTTGATCAGTCCATGGGGTAGGGGGTTATGAATTGTACAAGAGGTAGCCAGTATTATTCTTTGTGTGTTGCTGCTGAGCGGGGCAATAACTGTGGATATTTTCCCCAACCATGGCTCTAATAATCTTTCCAACCCTTCTTCTGTTCAGTTCCCTGAGTCATGATGTCCGGTGAGTTTTAAGTCTGCTTTAGAGATCTTAAAAGCTTCTGGACTTCTGTTTTAGAATGCATTGGGTATCCTAAGTGTCTGTCTCTATTGTCCTTTCATGGGTTATCTGACTTGCTGTGGAGGTAGGTCTCTTGTTTATCTTGTCACTTTCTCATAGGTTTCATTTGGACTCTATATGATAGGTTAGGGGTGGTTCATCTCCTGTCTGGATGTCACCCACCATCCCATGTCTTGTTGATGGAATTGGGGTATTGTGGAATTCTTAAATGATAAATTGCAATGTATAACATTTATAGAATTACTTTTCAACCCACATCCCTGTAGACCTTGTAGAATGGGGAAGAAGAGATTATTAGTTAGAAAATGTATGTATCTTGTGAGAAGTAAAAACAGAAAATGATGGTTACGTATTGACCTATGTTGATAATGTTTTCCATTCATGCTTACTGTATAGTTTAAAATGTGAGATAAGGTAAATTGAGACAGTGTAGTGTCACTTAAAAAAAAAACAACAGGGATGTAACCAAGCAACATGACAAATAGAAAGTTACATATTGATACACGACTCCTGTTTAAAAAGCAAATGAAAAGCAAATGAAGTCATGTTCCTGAGATATTGCATTTCTCACAGAATATTAGACTGTGGTGAAAACAGCTTAATCCACATTTTTTCCCATTGGTCAAAATTACCCTTATAAATATGGTCAGATGTTGTAAAACATTTGATTCCAAATACTCAGATGTTCTTAAGAGCCAGTGGTGATGGAAACCATGTGACATGTGATCTTTAGGAGACTATTGTTGTTACCTTTGTGTTGCTGGGACAAACACCTGACCAGAAGCAGATTATGGGAGGAAAGGGTTCATTTCAGGCTTCCAGCTTCCAGGGGAAACTTCATCACGGTGGAGGAAGCTGGCTCCTTTCATCATATATCCACAACAGAGAGAGAACAGCAAGCAGGAGTTGGTTCTGAACACACAGGGTTGGACTTCACCCCTGGTGACACACATCCTCCAGCGGGGCTCTGCCTCCCAAAGACTCCACTAGGTGGAGACTCAGCAGAAAGCTCAATTGCAAACACATGAGGCTATGGGGACATTTACATTCAAATGACCACAGAGACCAAGCGAGTGAGTTCAGGGGGTAAAGACACTCAGGGCCCACATTTCCATCCCAACTTAGAGAACACAGAAACAAAGTTGTGCCTACTAGAAACAAGTTATAGAGGAATGACATTATCAAGCAGATGGGAAATGACAGACCCTTCAATTAATGGTGCTGGGACAACTGGATCACCATATGTGAAATATTAAAAATTAAACCTCCTCCACACAAAAAAGACAAAAAGTACATCTCTGGTAAACTATAGACATAAGCAGTGTTTCACATTTGGGAGGAAATATTTCAATGTAGAGAAGGATTTTAAGGCACAAAACCAAACTAAACATGTTGATCAAATTGAATATTTTAAATCAAGACATTTTGTGAATAAGCAAAGAATAAAAACAAACTACAAATTGAGAGATGGATAGATAACATACAACTGACAAATGATTGGTACTCAGAATATATTTTAAAAGCATAAAATTCCTTCAAAGGTACAAAGGAAGGAGATTAAGGATATGGACAGATATCTTGCAGGGGAGGAACCATGAATAGGCACTAAACATGAAGATAATCAACATCACCTGAGATGATCATGTGATTTTTAAAAAAATATTTATTGCATGCAGAGAGAAAGTTGAGAGAGAGAGAGAGAGAGAGAGAGAGAGAGAGAGAGAGAGAGAGAGAGAGAGAGAGAGAGAGAGAGGGGATTGATGGACTCCCTGGGCCTCTAGCCACCACAAATGAACTTCAGATGCATGCACCACTTTGTGCATCTGGCTTTATGTGGATACTGAGGAATCAAACCTGGGTTGTTAGGCTTTGCAGGTAAGTATCTTGACTGCTGAGTCATTTCCCCAGCTCTGTCATGTGATATGTATCCTTAAGTTTTCTTATTTGGTGAATTACATTTATTGATTTGCATATGTTGAGCCAACCAGTATGAAACCCACTTGGTCATGATGGATAATCTTTTTTTTTTTTTTGAGGTAGATGTCACTATAGCCCCAGACTGACTTGGAGTTCACTATGTAGTGTTAGACTGGCCTCGAACTTCTGCCTCCCAAGTGCTGGGATTAAAGGCATGTGACACAATGCCTGGCTGGATCATTTTCTTAATGTGTCCTTGAATTTTGTTTGTGAGAATCTTGCTGAGGAGTTTTCATCTATGTTCATCAGGTCACTTGGCCTGTAGTTTTTTTTCTTTGTGTTTTCATCCAGTTAGGAATCGGGACTCCATACTCTACTACAGAGATACTTGCGCATCTATATTTATTCCCGCTCTGTTATAAGCAGATGAGGAGGAAGGGGATGAAGGGAGGCTAAAAGGATACATGTGACATGCAAACCAAAGGTGGAAGGGTATTGGGAAAGGAAAGGGAAGTGGAAGGAGAAAGGGATTGGGGAGAGGAGAGGGGACAAGAGTTAACTAAAGCAAATTGTCAAAAAATGCCAGAATAAATAATCCTAAATCTGTATGGAAACTAACAAAATTAAAGATAATCACCATCACTCTCCAGTTCTCAGAGAAGTTCAGATGATGCAATTTGAGTATCAAATGAGTGGGGTATAAAATAATAAACTCCCAGCAATTTCTTGTGTTGGTTGGGATCTCAGTATAAGAACTCATATGCTCTACTGCTGGCCAGCTGGCCAGATCAATTTGTAAAATAATATTACATTCTGTAATAAAGTTAAAAATGTGCAAAGTCAGGGCTGGAGAGATGGCTCATTGATTAAGTTGCAAAACCTGATGACCTGAGTTCACTTCCCCAGTACCCGTGTAAAACCAGATGCTCAAAGTGATGGATGTATCTGGAATTTGTTTGCAGCTGCAGGAGGCCCTGGTGTGCCAATCTCTCTCTCTCTCTCTCTCTCTCTCTCTCTCTCTCTCTCTCTCTCTCTCTCTCCATTCTTCTCTCTCCTTCCAGATAAATAAAAATGTTTAAAATCAACAAGTTAGCACTTGCATTTTTACATATGTAACAATCTAAGACTCTCAGTGTGAGCTGGAGAGATTGCTCAGTGGTTGAGGTGCTTGCCTGCAGGGCCTATTGACCCAAATTTGATTCACTAGATGCTCAGAGTGGCGTTTGTTTGCAGTGGCTGGAGGCCCTGGCCATCCATTCTCTCTGCCTGTTTTTCTTCTCTCTCTGCGTGTAAATAAATAAAAATAATAAAAAGACTCTAAGCCTGCTCTGAGGTATGGCTCTGTGGTATAGGAAGGAGAAAGCATCCAATGGAGGAAATATTTGCAAAAGCATCACTCTCTTGTCAGCCTGGTGCCTTCATTTTTAAAGTCAGACTGCAGACATTTCCTCAATTCAGTTTTTATTCTTGAGAGATCACTAGTGTGCAATAAATTCACACAAAAATGTACAACATCTTCAGCCATGGGGGAAATGCCAATCAAAACTACCATGAGATTTCACCACTCCCTACGGGCAAAGTGGGTGGGCTTGCTGGGATTGTTGTCCTGGGCTTCCTTTCCTCTGCTCTCGGAAGAGATGTGCATACAAAAAACACTGGCATTGGGCTGGAGAGATGGCTCAGTGGTTAAGGCACTTGCCTGCAAAGCCTAAAGACCTGAGTTTGTTTCTCTAGTACCCACATAAAGCCAGATGAATAAAGTGTTACATGCACCTGGATTTCATTTGCAATGGCTAGAGGCCGTGGTGTGTCCATTCATATTCCCATCCCCCTCTGTGCCTGTCTCTCTTCTCCCTATCTCCCTCTGCTTGCAAATATATATATATATATATATATATATATATATATATATATATATTTAAAAAGAACACTGGCATTAACTGGAGATAATCATATTAAGAGAATTATCATTTTTAGAAAGACAGATCTCATGTTTTTTCCTCATTTGTGGTTCCTAGGTTTCTATAAATCATATATGTGTATATAGCATGAAAGAATGAATCTGTCTAGGGAACGGGGAGAGGTGATGGGAGGAGAATGGAAGGAAAGGTGAGCGTCAAGGGGTAGCGAGCACAGGCTGAAATGTCCTCATGGACCCCAATACCATGCACAATGAATAGACACCAATAGGGAAAAGAAAAAAAAATGACTTGCTGTACAAGGATGAGCACCTGAAAAGGTCTGAGACTGCCCAAGTTCAATTCCACGGCACCCATGTAAACAGTTGGGCATAGCCACACACATCTGTAACTCCAGTCCTGTTGAGACCAGTGAATTTCTGGAGCTTCTTGAGCAAACACAGTGGAGAAATGGATTGCTGGGTTGAGTTAGACTCTGACTTAAGGAAACAGGAGGATGAGTGAAAAAGAGGACACCCGTTGTTCTCCTTTGATGGCTGCACCCATGTGCACAGGGCACCCACAGCTGCACACACGCAAACAGATTCTACACTGCACACATACATATGCACCAAATAATAAAAATGCCTGAAAATAGGACTACGTTATCTTGCAGTGGAAAAATGGAAATTTGGAATAAAATTTTGGAAAATATTCTCGAATATCTAATACCCTCTATTCCAACTATTGGAGCAGGGTGATGCTGATGAGCAGAGACAGCCGCATAGTAAATACCTGTTACAGTGGAATTTACTCAATGAAAAAGGCATAGAAATGGATTGCCAGTGTGTCATTGAAGCGTGTGACTTGTTAATGGCTTTTATTTTTGACCATACTGTAGCCTATTTTACTGTACTTGACAAATTCTTTAACATTCTTCTGCTTTATTGAGTTCAAGGAGATAATTGCTCTTTAATATTTGAAAAGCAAATAGATATCTCGGATAGTGAAAGATGGTGTCAAAGCTTTTCATTTAGAGACATGTTACCCCATGTCTGTATTTTAGTCCTTGATTTATCCTTCTTTGTCTGATCACTGTTTGCTTACTGTGAATCAGCCCCAGAAAAACCTAAAAGGAATTATTAAAAGGATGTCTTTATCAGGTAAGTACTTTAGAGGCAGTACAAACGTTTTGTAAATGAGAGGTTTAGCCTCATAGCTTCAGTCACATATTTTATTAGGAATGATAACAGAGAAAGAACACCACCAGCTGTTTTAGTTTTCTAGGCCCTGCAAGATGGTAGGAGTGAGAAGAGGGGGTTCTTTGGGGTACAGAGAGACCGCTGGGTCTAAGGAATACTTGGCCAGACAGGGTTATGATTAAATTGCCCAAAGTGAGTTTTTTATACCTTAAAGGAGACTCTGTTATTTATCCCTGACACCTTTCTGCTTATCTGTGTCTGTTGACTATATTGAAATAGTCACTGAATTTGTGTGTGTGTGTGTGTGTGTGTGTGTGTGTGTGCACGCGCGTGCAAATGCATAGGTCAACATTGGACATTGGTGTCTTCCTCAGTAACTATCCACATTACTTTTTGAGACAGGGTATCTCTCTGAACTTAGAGCTCACCAATTTGGCTAAACTAGCTTCCCAGTGAGCCTTAGTGTTCTTTCTATCTCTGTCTCCCCAGCACCTGGCATTTAACATGGGCACTGGGAGTCCAAGTTCAGGTCCTAATGCTTCAGTCATAAGTACTTTACCCACTGAGCCATCTCCCCAGTCTCTGAGACTGAATTTCTTAGAGACATTGTCCTTTATAAACCTGCCAAACAGGCAAGATAAAGTAAAAAACAAGCTTGTGGAAGTCAGACTAGTTCAGATCCTAATCATGGCAATGCCACCTTAGAGAATGCAGCCTGGACCACACTTTTCCTTTCTCTGATTCCCAGTTCTTCATCTTCCAAACGAGAACAATGTGTCTGGCTATTGCACAGCCAGCCTGGGAAAGACACCCTGTCCTGTACCTGTACCATGGGAGACACCCACCATTCACCACACACCATTCTCAACCTCTTCTAGGTACACTTTTATGAATCTGAATGAATGTGGTGCTGAGGGGATCTAAGAGATCTCATGACCAGTTGACTGCTTAGTGATGGCTGAGCCATCTGTGTTTAGCTGTGTGTGCATGTCTCTGGGCTGGAACTCTGAGTGAGTGCACTTACACCTTTTTTATTGTTTTTTTAAAAGCTCTATTAAAATGGCAGTTAATGGTACTGTTTTTATTATATGCTCTGGAATTAACATGGTGTTCTTATGTAGCACTTGTGACTTGGGGTACAGAGAAAAGGGGGCACAGGTGTCAGCAAGAACCCGAGGGGCAGGAGAATGACTCTGGGGAGTTCCCCAACTGCTTCAGTTATTGTGCTCTGTAGTTAGCACTGTGACAATTTAGGAGACCTATTTTCCCAAGACATTTCTTAAAATATGCTTTATGACTGCTAGCTCTATGGCTGTGTTTAGTGTGTTCTGCCTGTCATAATTCAGTGAAAGACTTCCTGTTTCTTTAAGACTTCCTGTTTCTTTTTAGGAGACAAGATAAAAAAATGGAAATATAGAATAGCGAAGATATTTCTTTCTGTATGTCCTCTCTCTTCCCCCCTCTCAGACAGAGAGAATTAAAACACAGCATGGTATAGTAGAAAAAATCGTGCCATACATTTTCAGAAAATTTATTATTTTAATGATACCTATTTATTTTGAGGTTTTTGGTGTAGGGATATAAATAGAATAGTATAAAGAAAAATTGTGATAGAGATGTGGTAATTTAAAAAGTTGAACAGGCTTTTTCTCTTCGGAGAGAGATCACTATTTGTTAGATCAAGTCTCCATTTGTCTGTAATTGACCTTCTGCATGGGGCAGGCTAGTACAGTGGTTAAGAAGAGCGTTGATTTTGTCATGAGATCCACATGGTATCTACCCTGTGCCCTGCCACCCATTAGTTGAGTCACCTTGTATGTGGATTTAATTCTCACAGCCTCATTTTTTCCCATTTGTAAAATGTCATCTGTGTAATGATAGTAGGTTCCTTACAAGATTACTCTATAAATAAGACAGTGGCACCTGGACCATAATAAATGTGCATCAGATCTGCTTATTATTTCTCTGTGTTTATCTGCAGCACTCTATTACAATGGGTCATGTCTGTGTATTATTACTTAGTAGCATGGCTGAAATGCAAAAGGCGCCCTGGACCTGGGAAAGTCAAGTGCAGAGGTCTGGAAATGATGTGCAGTTATGTAAGTATTGGCACATTTCCTTTCTTCCCTTTTCTTCCTTCTTTCCCTCCCTTCCTCCCTTCTTTATCCTTTGGACAGGGTCTTCTGTAGCCCAAGCTGGCCTCAAACTTGTTAAGTAGATGAGGATGACCTTGAATTTGTGATCCTCCTGCCTCCACCTCCCAAGTGCTGGGATTACAGGTGTATGTCACCACATCCAGTGTATGTGGTGCTAGGGATTGAACTCAGGGATTCCTGCAGGCTAGGCAGGCACTCTACCCACTGAGCTGAGCTATATCTCTAGCCCCCCCTTTTGCTTATCTTTGCATCTAGCTGCACCATGCCCTTGGGAAACTGAAAATGACCCTGTGGTGGTTTGATCCAAGTATCCCCCACAAAAATATGTCTTCTGAATGCTCGATCCCCAGCTGATGGCAGTTTGGGTTTGGGGCAGGCTTATGGGTGTTATAGTCAGCTTCCCCTTGCCAGTGTTTGGCACACCATCCTGCCGCTGTTTGCAGTGCTTTGGCAGAGGTGATGTCCACCCTCTGCTCATGCCATCATTTTCCCTGCCATCATGGAGTTTCTCCTTGAGTCTGTAAGCCAAAATAATTCCATTTCTTCCACCATCTGCTTTTGGTTGGGTTCTTTCCATGCAGCAATGAGTATCTTATCCTAGAACCTAGAAATTCCTACTATGACACACAGAAAATAGCTTTTTGAATATTCTGCCTTATTTCTGACTTAAAATAAGGTTTCTTGATTTTTTTTTAGGGAGCAAGGCCTTACCTTGAAAAAACAAAAAAAATGTTGTTTTGCTTCTCTGTGTGTAATATAGTATGTGTGGTGTATGCAAGTGTGTGTGTGTGTGTGTGTGTGTGTGTGTGTGTGTGTGTGTGTGTATTGCCCTTTTGGCACCTCACATGCTTGCCTACAGAGGACATTGGGTGAATCACTCCATCACTCTTCCACCTGATACTGTTTGGATCCATAGTCTCCTTTTGCTAATTCCAGAGCTTGTGGGGCTCAGAGGGTTCTCAGGTCCCCGCTCCCCTGCAGAACTAGGGTTACAGGCATGTGTGGCCATGCTCAGGTGTTTTATGTGGGATCTGGAGGTTTGAACTGGGACAGTCTTAGGCCCCCTCAGGGGCCCTCATCCTTGGGCAGAAAGCACACTTGACCACTGAGCCCTGTTAGGTCATTTTGATAATCCTTCCTGAGCACATGTGATGGGGTGGCCAACAGACTAGGAAAAGAGGAAGAGAAACAAAGTGAGACAAAGGTCTTGGGAGAACTCACAGACCCCATGGGGTTGTCATGCAGCTAGTGTTCTCAGGGTGGTGTGAGAAGGATTAGACCACAGAGTGGAGGGACCCGCAGGATGCTTAACAGGTTGACCCCACTGAAAGACAAGTTGCACATGGTGCTTGTTAAAGATGTTCAAGGAAGGCTTTATTCAAGACTTGCAACAGTACAGAGAGAATGAACTCAGCTTTTAAGAGCTAGGAAGTCCTGGAGGACACTTGGAAGGAAGTTAACAAATAGCATTAGGTCAACTGTGCTTGATGCATGGTACTTGTAATCAGGGCTTCCTGCCTTTTTACAGAAACTGAGAGGCGGAGAACTTCCCTCTCTCCTTCCCTCTTGTCTTCTTTTCCTTTTCTAGCTTTATAGAAGTGCATTTGACAAAGTCATATACCATTAAGGCATATTACCTTGACGTTTGGCCCGTGCTCACATTGTGACCCAGTCACCTGAATGGAGGACTTGCTTTTCTTCCTGATTACATTTCTCAGCTAGGCTCTGGGTCTTTGAAGAAGACGGGCCTGGCTGTGAAACCTGCAAGGTGCAGAAGGAAGTCTTACATCTCAAAGGCAGAGAAAGGATTTACAATGCCATTTTCCAAAGCAAGTCCTCTAAATAAAGGGAGGTCAGGGGTTAGTGGGGGAGAAAGAGACTCAGTAGCTCAGAAGAGGCCACTGTGGAGGCCATTGGGTTTCACTGATACTAGGGCCATCCTGTTGGAAGGATTGGATAGTGTGTGTGTATACTTGGCTGCATGGCTGGCACACACTGTGTCCTAGTGTGAGGGTTTGCTTTAGATTGTATGTGTAGATTCAAGGCTGGTAGCTTGGTTTTCCAAAGAGGCAAGAGTTGGAACTGGGTGGGAGAAGATTGTATGCACCCTTCTGAGGAATAAAATGTCTTACTTTTTTGTGACTATTTTTTGGGTGGTTTGTGTGTATGTCTAAATACATACCCAGTCTGTTTCTTTTGACTCCAATATCCTGGTTCACAGTGTGTATCGTTCTGCACGCATTTGCTCCACCACTGATAGGCAGTTCATCCATTAGGTCCTCCTGAACAGCCAAACACCTCAAAGCCAGGGGTCTTACTGAAGACAGTGATTGTACTTGCTCAGGATTCTGTTGGTGGGTTGATGGGGAACTAAGCAGAGCTTCTGGTCTTGCCTTGCCTCCATCTGCTGGGTGTGGTTATCTGGTGGCTTCTCCGGGGATATCACAGCTTCATTAGTGTGTCTGTGGCAAGTGCTGGCTGTCTTCTGGGCTCCCTCTCACCAGCATCTACCATGATAGCCTTAGGTCTTTACTAGCCTCGCTGTACATGAACATTTCAAGCTTCTTTTAGTATGGTTGCTAAAACCTTATTGGACAATACATTTCAAGTTGTCAGTCTGAAAATACATGAAGGTGGAACTCACCAGAGTGTGGGTATTGGGGGAAACATTGCTGTGTAACCTAGGATAGACACCAAGATGATGTCCTCTCAGGTCCTGCCACCCAAACAGGTGGATACCTCTGTGTGTAGAATCTGTTAGAGGTCAGTGAGGGTTGTTTTTGTTTTCCTAGAAAATGCAGCTAAGATTAGGTCTGTAGTATCCTGGATCTCTCTCTCTCTTTCTCTCTCTCTTTCTCTCTCTCTCTCTCTCTCTCACACACACACACATTTTTATTCACTAAATTGAACCAGCTTACATTCAGAGTTGCAGTACCAGCTTGTACTGTACCAGACATAATAATTGTTAGCTTCCTAGTTTCTACTCAGTAATTGACATTAATTCTTTTACTATTTGTGTTCATGCATGTGTGCCATGCACGCATGTGGAGATCAGAGGACAACCTTGAGTATGGTCCTTGCTTTCCACCTTGTTTGAAGCAGGGCCCCTGGTTGTTGTTGCTATGTGTGCCAGGATGTATGGCCCATGAGATTCTCCTGTGTCTGCGTCTCATCTCAGTGTAGCAGCACTGAGATTACACACCCTAACTACCTCATTGGCTTTGTGCTGGGCACCACTAAACATAAGCTGGAGCTATGAGGAGACAGATCTGGGCTATTAAGAAGAAACTGCAGCCTTGGATAGGAAGCTTGAGAAGGCCCTGATTCTGAGAAGCTTGGTCCAACCCAGGACTCAGGACTCTAGCAGAAAAGCCTAGTCCTAATAGCCTTGATGTGGAACCAAGCCTGGCAGGGCTGCTCCCCCTTTCCAGGCATACAGGAATGCTGATAAGCCCTGGGTTTTGTCTCCTCACTGCCCAGTGATTTACTGACCCAAGAAAACTCCCTTGAAGGTCACAGCTCCTCTGCAGCCACCACATCTGTTACATTCCTAAAGTCACGTAACTCCCGCCACTTGGGACTGAGAAAGTCCCCCTAACTTATCTATGCAAACCAGGCATTGGCAGGTTACTGGCCCCTGACAATCCTCTCTTGACCCATATCAGCAAAGAAGCCCCTACATACCAAAGAGACATCCACAGGCCACCTTGTACCCACCAATCCCCTTGCCGATTGTCTTCCTGACTCGCCTTCTCCCTCCTGCATAAAAGCATTTCCCCCAACCTAATAAATGAGCTGTTCACTGAAACTGTCTCCTGAGAGTTCTTCCTCTCATGGCTGTCCCAAGATTCTGTCCACCCATCTCTGTGGATTAACAGGGGTGTTGATGCACAGTGACCCCCCCCAAGGAATCCGAGTACCCATATCTTTGCATGAGTTCTGGGGATCCAAACTCAGCCCCTTCATGCTTGCATAGCAAACCCTTTGCTCATTGAGCTGTCTTTTCAGCCCTCTTTTACTATTTTTTAAAATGAATTTGATGGTTGTAAAGTAACATAATATTTATTTTATATTTCTTTGGTTACTTGTATGAGATTAACTGTTCAAGTACTTGTTTAGTCATTTTAGGCATTTTCTTTATGTATTGTGTTCATATCCTTTACCAATTTTTCTACTGAATTTATTTTTGTTTGTTGATTTTCAGTGTTCTTTCTATATTCTAGACATTATGTCTTGTAATCCCTTATCTGTCAGTTTTTCCCCTGTGCTTTGTATCTGGGGACTTAAAGTTTTCCTCTTCCTTCTGTGGGCCATAAAATGTTTTGGATATATTTACTTTCCTTAGCTTTTTATACTTTCCATACTAGGTTATCGATTTTTATGTTATGTAACATAGAAATCTAATCATTTTTTTCTGAGAGAGTATGTCAGGTTTTCCTATCAACAATTAATTTTGTTCAAATCTTATATCGGTTTTCTTTGTAGAAAGGCCAGTTTGTGAGCTCTTATGGATTTTCTTTTTTTATGCAATGCCCTTGTTATAAGGATAGGCACTATGTTTTAGTATCTGGCAGGGAGAATTCTCTGTGCTCTTTTTAAAAATATTTATTTAGCCATGGTGGAATTTATCTTTTAATATACTTTGATCTGAGTTCAAAATCTTCTGGAATGATGTTTCATATTATATTGAAATAAATGTATTATTTTGGGGAAATTAACAACCCACAATCACAAAAGCAAAATGGTAGTAACAAGAAGACATAAATTGAAGCAATAATTATAGCCATTAAATTCCTTGATCCAGGTTTAAAGAAATTGCCACACACATATGCTAACCTTTGCTGTTTTATGGTATACCAATTTTGTCATTTTATATTTTTATAGTGGCTCATGCATTTTCCTCAGCTGTTTGTTAGTAAAAAATGGTTCATGATGTTCTTATAATATGTTGTTGTATATATATGTATCTTCCCTCTCGAGTGTCTTGCCTATTTATTTTTAGCTTTTCCTTTTTAAAATAAATTGGTCCAAAGGTTTTTCTTTGCTGTTGTAAATAAATAGGTTGTGATTTTTGGATAATACTTTCTATTTCATTTCATCAAATTCATTGCTTCTGTTCCTGTATTTTAAATTGCTTTTTCCTCTTATGTCGTTTTCATTCAGTGATCATTTCAAAGTTTTCTCTTTTTGCTTTTTTATTGGGTCATGCTTTTGGTACAATTGTCAAGAATTCTTTGCCTAACTCAAGGTCAGAACACCTCTTTTCAATGTTTTCTTCTAGAATTTTCATAGTTTAAGCTATTACATTCAGGTCTGTAGACATTTTGAATTAACTGTTGTGTGTAGAGTGTGGCGAGAGTCTTAGTTTTTGTTTTTGTAGCTTTGCATGTTTCTATCTAATTATTCTAGAACCAATTGTTGAAAGGGTTATTCTCTTTCCTCATTAATTATCTTGGCACCTTTGCCAAAACTATATGGATTGTTACATAAAAGTTTATTTCTGGACTCTTAATTCTATTCCATTGATTTATGTGCCTATCCTGTGCCAACAATACCGTCTTGATTAATGTAGATTTGTAGTGAGTTCTGGAATCAGAAAGTGTAAGTCCTTCAAAATTCTTCTGTGTCCAAATTTCTTTGGATACTCTAGAGCTTCTACATTCCCATATGGATTGTAATGCTCGTTCACACATGATAACAAAAATGCCTGTTTGGATTTCAGTAGGGTTTGCTGTTTACTTATAGATCAACTAGGGAACAATTGTTATTTTGACAATATTGATCATTCAGTACATTAACTATCTCATTGATTTAGTTCTATTTTAAGTTCTCTCATGAGTTTTTAATGCCTTTGGAATAAAATCTTGAAATTTATTGTGGTATACATTCCTATTCCTTTTTTGGGTATTTTATGAGTGGAATTGTTTTTCAATTTTATTTTTAAAGTATTTGTTGCTAACACATGCAAGTATAATTGATTTTTGGATATTGATCGTGTGATCTATTTTCATAAGCTTATCTATATATTCTTGAAGAAACATGGGATTTTTCTACATTCACTATCATAAATTAATTTTATTTTGTTTCCAAACTGTATGACTCTCATGTTAATTCCCCTTTTAATTTTCATTTCCACTCTCTCATAGTCAGCCACGTTTCACTGGGATGAATCTCCAAACCAGGCACAATTTTGGGGAGGAAAATCTTTATTGAAGTAACAGACCCAGGGGAAGTTAAGGAAAAAAGGCTGACCCCCTTTCACAGATCCAAGCAGAGACAGAGACAGCACCTCCAGAAGCAAGCAAGCAAGCAAACACACTGTAACACTGTAACTCACAAAAATGCAGAACTGCCAGACTGGGGTTCTGGCTTTTCTTTTGCATATCTATCCCTAGTATTTTGCATCCAGTTTAGAAAGGGCCAGTCCCCAGGAGGCCAGGCCAAAGTGACACTTCCTCCAGCCAGAAGCCTGGAGACAATTAACAATTTAATAAACACAATTATAATAAATTCTATTGGGGGACATTTACTCAAAACTACCACAATCCACCCCTGGCCCCCAATAGAATTATAATTATATATATGTTTAGTCTAACTTTAAAGGCTCTGCAGTTTTTATTAACTTTAAGGCTGTTTCAAAGTCACAAGTCTTATCTGAAAGTTAAGATTGTCTTTTAACTTTAAATTTTGTAAAATCAAAATAAGTTATAAACTTAACATATAATGGCACAGAGCAAACATTTCCAACTGCTATGAGGCATAACAAGGATAATAAATTCTATTGAGGGATATTTACTCAAAACTACCACACACTCCTTCCTCATTTTCCTTCTCTCACAATTCTTGTTTCCTTTTCTCTTCCTTGCTTATTTTTGTGCTTCTCTTATATTATTGCTTTTGCTAGACCCATTCAATACAATATTGAATAGCAGTTTCTGATCTTCCCAAACCGAGGGGAGAAAGCACTCAATCTTTCATCGCTATGATACATGCTATTGGTTTTTCATAAGGGGTTCTTCATCAGGTTGAGAAAATTTTCTTCCGGACCCATTTTTCTGCTTTTTTTTTGTTTGCTTATTTTTTTGAGAGAGGGTCTTGCTATGTAGCTCTGGCTGACCTGAAACATTATTATATTTGAAACATTAATATATATTATTATATAAAGCATGCTTACTTTGAATTTGAGGTAATCCTCCTCCCTCTGCCTTCTAAGTGCTGGGACTGGCAATATGAGCCACCTATCCCTATGTAATGAATTAAAAAAATTCATGAATGAATTTAGAATTTTGTCAAATGTATTTTCTACATCTATTTAGGTGATTATTTTGGAATTTTATTCTACTGATATAGCTTATTATAATAATAATTTTTCAGATATTAAACCAACGTTACATTTTGGGAAAGATTAAAATGTATAATCTCCTCTATCTATTTCTGGAATTGGCTTGATAATGTGATGCTAAAGATTTTCTTTATTAACAATAATTAGATACATTGTAATAGCAAATCTTTTGATGGTACCCCCATTTCCCTCCTCTCTGTCCCAACCCACTGGGGTTCTCCTCAGTGGGTCTGCTGGATCAGCCCATGGGGTAAGGGGTTATGGATTGCACAAGAGGTGGTGCTAAAGATTTCTGTGTCCATGTTCCTGAAGGTTATTGACTTGTACTTTTCTTGTCCTAGGGTAGTTTTAGGTTTGTAGCATTAGTAAGGATTAATAGACTCGGAGAGCACTGTTCTTTTTGAATGATTTGAGAAGGCTCTGCTCCTCAATTTTCCAAGATTGTGAAGGATATTATTTTTCTTTAAATATTAAAAAAAACTCACCAACGAAATCATCTGGGCCTTGGCTTTTCTTTGTGGTAATATTTTTATTAGTGATTCCAATTTATTTTTTGTTGGTATAAGGTTTTCTTTTCTTGGATCAGTTTAGATGCTTTATTTTTTTTTAAATATCCATTTTATCTAAATAATCTCATTTGTTAGCATATCCAGGTTAATTACTTTGAATTTCTCAGTAATATCCCTTCTCTCATTTCTGATTTTTACAATTTGTATATTCTTTCTATTTTACCTGATATAGCTTATAATTTATTAGTTTTAAGAAATCTTTTTTAGAGAATATTCTTTAGGTTTCATTGATATGTTTCTGACAGTATTTTTGTTTTCTATTTCATTTACTTTTACTGTAATTTACTGACTAATCTGCCTATTTTTAGTTTTCTCTTCTTTTTCCTTGATTCTTAAGGTAGAAGCTTATATAATTTTTTGGGGGGGGGAACATTTTCATTTTTGATACATGGGAATAAAACTCCAATTTCCTTTTTGGTTAGTTCTTTTTAGCTCTACCTTATAAATTTCATATTTAAAAATATTCCTTTCAAAGTGACTTCTAATTTCTCTTATGGTTTCTTTTGAGACCCATGGATTATTTTGAAGTATGTTGTTTAATTTTTAAATATGTAGGAATTTTAGAGGTATTCTTTCTATAGTTGAAGACTAACTGGTAACTAGTATTAATGCCATTGTGCTCAATATCCTTATATTTTGTTATAACATGTCTAAGTGTGAATTCTCTTTCATGTCTCTTTTGTCACTGTGAACCCATTTAGCCTGACATCCTTTACCTGTCGTTAATTCAGAATATTTTCAGTAATCATGTTTTTCAGTATTTTCCTTTGATTTATCTGTTCATTTGATATTTCTATAAGTGCATAGATACTTTTAATTTTATCCTACATATCCTTTGAAGGGGAGGGAGAAAGAGAGAGAAGAGAGAGGGAGAAATATATATAGAGAGAAGTGTAGAGAGAGAGAAAAGACAGAAAAAATGGAGACAGGGAGAGAAAACAGGAAATGAGAGAGAGAGAAAGAGAAAGAGAGAACAGAGATGAGAGGAGAGAGAAGAGAGAGGTATAAAACTGATTATGATTGTCAGGGCTGCAAATTTTAAGTGACACCCAACTAGAATTGTAAACATTTTAGAGATTAAGAGTAATGGCCACAGAACACCATCCATGCCTGACTGAATTCTACAAGATTTTTTTTTTTTTTTTTTTGCTGGAAACAACCTTTTCAAGGGCGGTTTCATAAGGTGGAATTGCACCTTTATTTCTCCAGCTATAGAGACAGAAGCAGTATTTCCTAGACTTTTACTTTGCTGAAGTTTCTTTCATCTGCAGTCGCATTTTTCTCAGCCAGACACTAAGATTCTCACAGCTAAACCACTGGGTAGGGCAAGGGCTGGAGAGCAGAAAACCTTAAAGACTTGGGGAAGGAAGCCAGGCTGAATGAGATGCACAGCTGCAGTGTGGGGCGTGCAGTCTTTGCATCCGAATAATCTCCAGTTTATTTCTACCATCTGGGTCTTGATCTTAGCCTCTGCTGGTTTTCATGTCCCGCCCAGGGAGGAGCCAGCGGGTCATGTTAATTTGCCACCTTGGCAGGAAATGTAAAATCAACCCTGAGGAATTTTAGATACATTTCCTTCTACATTGTCTCATGAAAGGATTCAAACTGACTGAAATGTTGAAAGAATTTGACACCAAAGCCCAAATGCTGACACACTAGAATTGTTTTAATTATTGCCAACATCTCTTTAGATTTTGTTATTGTTTCCACTAATCTTTGACAGCTGGTGGCGACACCTGATTTGACATGTGTAGCCATTCTCTGTTGATGAGTTTTCCTAAGCATTTGGATTTATAGAGACAACACTGTCTTTTTATATTTATATTTGAGTATCATTCCATCTGTGTATTGTTCCTGGCCTTGGCTGGTCTTTGTTTCCAACTCTACCCTTTAACATTCCCCCACGGGCCGGGACAGAGACTGTTGCCATCAACTCATCTGTGGTTCTTCCCACAGACCAGAAAGCAGACTCCTCACATGCGAGCATAACATGCACGTTTCATATCATCTGCTTTGTATTTTTATGTCCGGTGGAAACTTTCAATTCCCTCCTAATTCTTCCTCCTGGGAGCACCTTCCCCTATTATACTTTTTCTCTAGCTTCCCTTTGCCTTCCAGGGCCTCCTCATCTTCCAGAGACACAGCCAGTGTCGCTGTGTTCTAGTTGAAGGTGATACCTCCTGACCTCACCTGTGTGTTAATGGGAATTCATGTGGTTAATGAACCAATTCTATTATCAGCTTCCCATAGGGAGAGATTGTGACTCTAAATTTTTTTTCTTAAGAACTTCACTTGATTCCTGTATATAGTCAGTGGTCAGAACATGTTTGTTAGTCTGAATTATGTACCATTTATTAAGGAAGTCATTACAAAGTGCCCTTGACTACTGGGGTCATTAGAGATCTATATTATAAGAGTTTGCACATATTTTGTGAACATAGGTGTGTGTGTGTGTGTGTGGTGTAGTGTGTGTGATGTATGGTATATGCACATACATGTGCAGATGTGTGTCGTATACATGTGTGTTTGTATGTGTGTGTGTGTGTGTGTGTGAAGGCAAAAGGAGAATATGGAGTGCCCTTCTCTTATTGTTCATTTGCTATTTCTTCCTTAAGATGGGGTATCTCTCTCGTTCTCTCTCTCTCTCTCTCTCTCTCTCTCTCTCTCTCTCTCTTTCTCTCTCTCCAGAACTACCGTCTTTCAGTGAGCCCCAGGGATTCTCTTGTCTCCCATCCCCATGGACTAGGGTTATAGATGTTCATGGCCATGCCTAGGCTTTTTATGTGCATCCTGGGAGGCTGAACTTGGTCTCCAGATGAAGAGGCCCTCATCCTTAAGCAGCAAGCATTCTTGGCTGCTGAGCCATCTCCCCAGCTAGAGCTTGGGCATTTAAGAATAGAGAAACATATATATCTAGCATATTTGCAAAAAATACTTTGGATCAGTAAATATGTTGGCTGGATCCAAGTCTGGCTTTTTTTTCACTGTGAAGTGAAGCTCAGTCATACAGTTGTCCTCAGATCTGGCTGTGAGGATGAGGGTCTCTGACCCACAAACCTATAATGCTGCTAGACCCCTGTAAGAGAGAAGGCAGTAAGTAGATGCCATACAACTTAGAAGCTCCTGTAGTTGTATTTGCTTGTGCGTGCGTGTGTGCTTGTGTGTGTGTGTGTGTGTGTGTGTGTGTGTGTGTGGTGGGTATTTGCACATATGTCTTGTGGTGCCCCATGTGCTCTCCCACAGTATGCTGTGCTCACCAGAGGTGGCAGAGTGATTGGGTCTTATCCAATCACTCCTTGGACCATTCTTATTAGAGCCAGAGTCTTATTGATCCTGGAGCTTGTCTTTTTTTTTTTTTTATGAGCTTTGGTGATTCTCTGTAGTTCATGGGTTTCTACTTCCCTGAGAGACTGGTATGTATGGCCGTGCCCAGCTGTTTATGTGGGTCCTCCTCAGGCCCTCATGCTTACATAGAAAATCCTTTTAACTGCTGAGTCATCTCTCAAGCCCAGAAGCCTCTATATTTACACACCATTTGAAACCTTTCACATTTGATTTTACATGAAATGTATCACCCACCCTTATTATTTATGGAAAATACCCCAATTCAAAGAAGCTATTGTCATGAAGATGCAAAGTTGATATGACCTCTCCTTCATATCTTTGATTCAAGTTTAAAGGCAAAAGAACTTCTCCAAAGTACCCTTTGCAGAGAATGGTATCAACTCCAATATTTTCTGTATACCCAGAGGCTTGTCCTGGCTCCTATGCCCAAGTTCAAACCCTGTGTCACTCAGGGCCTTTTTCCAGGAAGGGTTATCATGATTGTTGTGTAGGAGAACCATGAGTCAGGCATTCAGAATTGTCTGTAGAAAAGAACTTCCAAGTCACTAGTTTACTTTAGGTTAGAAATAACACACAATTTTCTAAACTGTCAGCAGGGTCCTCACTATCAGTAGAAAAGAATTACTATCACTCCTCAACTTTTTATTATGATTGTTTGTTACACTCCAAAGTAGTGATGAATGCATCTATGCAAGATTGATAACTATGACATTAATAGTATAAGAGCAAGAACTTGAGAAAGTTTGGACTGTTTCATTTTCTACTTACTGGGCTACTTGTTTATTCATTCAGATTCATCTATTCAACATTCATTGACTAACCTTTTGTACTGGACTGTAGGAAAACAGAGTTGAATAAAACAGTTTGTCCTCCTGAAGGAATGATAATGCAGATGGGAAGATGTGACATTTTCCCAAGGAACAGCAATACTAGGCAGAGCCAGATCAATGCCATAAGGGAGCTTTGGAGACTTACAGTCACAATATTTTCTTCTAACTGTGAAGGAGAAACTCATATTTGCTGAGCAGATCACATGGATCAAAGAGCCAGTAGTCATGTGAAGAACCAGAGAAATGCCATTCTGGAACTAGAAGTTACTTTGCAACAAAGTTTTGCTTGATTTGACCATACCTTAAACTGGCCTGGAATTTCTCTGAATGTGCTCTACCCCTCCCAAGAATCGAATCTCCCCACTTAACAACTGAAGAATGTCAGCCTAACAGAAAAAAGTCCTTGAAGATAAGACAGAGAAAATAATTTATAGTAGGGGAGAGTGTCTTCCTGAGAAACAGATAGGACAAAAACAGCTGCACAGATAAGGGTTAATCATGTCTTAGAAGTTGCTTGTGCTTTGAAGAAGTTATCTAGTCATTTTGACTCACATAGAATTTACAGCTAACTGCACTATTTCACCTCTGTAAGTCCTGCTTACTTGCACTCCTGTTTGATACATTCCTTATTGGAAATGATCCAAATTTTAGAGATTAAAAACCCCACTTTTTCCTTTGTTGGCTGCTTGTCTCCAGAGCCCTGCATTTGAGTGAGACAGCTGCTGGCCAGCTCCTGTGTGCACAAATACAGCTTGCTTCAATTTGGCCTAAACTTGAGTCTGTGGTCTTTTCTTTGTGTTCCTGGGTTCAACACATGTTTCCTCAGCCTTCAAAGTAGAGATCTATGCAGATGGGAGGTTATTAGGATTAGTAGAACCCAGGCTCACTGCTGGCCACTAGGAAAGGCTTGAGGGCAATTGTAGGGGCAAGAGAAAAGATTTATTTGGAAAATTAGCAAACCAGATGTGGCAGTTTGAATAGATGTCCCCCAATAGATCCAAGAGTTTATTAAAGTTTTTCCCCAGCTTCCTGGCTCAAGGATGTGTAACCTTGGCTGGATCCTAGGGTCAAGCCCTAAGGTGTTTCTGGGATGGATCTGGAATTCCAGCTATACATATGCAAAGACCAGTCTGAGCTCAAGCCTGGAGTTTCTGCTATTTTCGAGAGTGTAGAATGTGCTTGCTTGCTTGAGGTGCAGGTGATGGGTTTTTCTCTCTCTGCTTGGACCTGTGAAAGGGGGCCAGCCTCTTTTACCATTATGAAACTTCCCCTGGATCTGTAGCTTCAATAAATACTTTCCTCCCTAAACTGCCTGGTTTGGAGATTCATTCCAGTGGTGTGTGGCTGACTATGACACCAAGAATGTGGGGCTTTTATTTGTGTGTGTGTGTGTGTGTGTGTGTGTGTGTGTGTGTAATATCTGTATGTACATGTTTGTGTGTATGTGTATGCATATCGAGGCCATAGGCTGACTTTATCCTCAATCAGTTCCCATCTTATTTTCATGAGAAAGGTCTCTCACTGCACCTGGAACTTGCAATTTAGGTTAGACTACCTGGCCAGCAAGCCCCAAGGATCCTCCTGTCTATTCAGCTCCAATCAATGGGGATTACAGGCACTCATTGATGCACTGGGCTATTACCTGGGTGTTAGGTAGCCAAATTCACGTCCTTGTGCTCACATGCAATATGTTACCACCGAACCATCTCCCAAGACCAAATTTGGAGGAGTCTTTCACCACCAATGGCTTCTTGCCTAGAGGTTTCAGGTGCAATGCTTACATAGGAGCTGTAGGGAGGGATGTCAGATAGGTGGACAGCAAAGTAGTTACAAATATTGGTAGTCTTCTTTAATGACACAAGGCCTGGATGTTGAATGTTCTGTAAATATAAAGAGAAATTACTGATGAGGAAGTTGTAGGAATGTGTCTTCTTAATTCTTTTCTCCAGGAGCAGTTAATCTCTCAGTTAATTATTAGCATATCAAAGGCGTCTTTTTCTAGGGAGAAGAAAGGAAGATAGCAAAAGGCAAAAATAGCCCCAGAAGACCAGGGGAGACAGAGAAGAAAACCTTTTCCTTGCAGAACAGGGGGAGATATCTGGAAGGCAAATGTCACAAGACAGTGACCAGACAGTGAAACTTTGCATAGAGGTTTCAGCCACTCAGGTGGTGGGAAGTTAGTGGACATAAAGCTCAGCTCAAGACCTGCAAAATTAATGACTTTCAAAATCAACTGAAAGGAAGAGTGGGTAGGGTTCAGTTAGGTCTTCAATTAGCAACAGAGGAAGTAAGAGGGAAGTTGAGCTGGTAGAATAGAGTATGACAGAGTATCTGGTGGAGGCAGACAAAAGAATAAGTAGTAGTAACCAAAGATGAGTGAGCTTGCTTCCTATTTGGTAACCTTCGTGTTGCTGGGACAAAACACCCAACCCAAAGCAACTGATGGGGGAAAGGGTTTATTTTGGCTTACAGCTTTGAGGGGAAACTTCATGATGGCAGGGAAGGATAGTCCTAGAGCAGAGGCTGGACATCACAGTCTGTCACAACTTAGAGTGAGCTGAACTCTGGCAAGGGAGAGCTGGCTATAACAGCCCTGAACCCATCCTCAAAAAATACACCTCCTCCAGTAAGGTTCCACCAGCTGGGACAAAGCATTCAAAACACATGAGTTTATGGGGGGAACATCTAATTCAAACCATCACAGAAAGGGTCAGGCCAAATTGTGCAAGACCTTGGTCTGCAATAAGTAATTTGGGCATTACTTTAAGGAAATGGAAAACCAACCTAGTTTTTAAAGTAGATAGTAATGTGAACAAATTAATTAATTTTGGGAAAATTAATTTGAATGAATTCAGGGTTTACCTCCTGAGGTAGGAGAAACTAAAAAAAAAAGGTATCAAAAATATACTAGA
Source organism: Zapus hudsonius (assembly GCA_004024765.1). NCBI lineage: Eukaryota > Metazoa > Chordata > Mammalia > Rodentia > Dipodidae > Zapus > Zapus hudsonius. The sequence goes on from PVHP010008966.1 coordinate 35,352, forward strand.
GAGAAACCAAACAGCCTGGGCATGTAGATCAGTGGTAAAGCACTTGCCTAGGGTGTTCAGGGATCTCAATTCCATTCCCAATGTGCTGCAAAAATAAATAATAAGTAAATAAAATGAAATGAAAGAGGAATTCTTCCCTAAGGGGGGATATGATGCAGATGTAAAGCTGTTCCTTTCTCCCGCTGGCCTGTGTTGCTTTCTTCCTAGTACTTACCATGAAACATGTTCACCTGTTTGAAGTTTGGCCCACCCCATGCCCAAGAATGGAAGGAAGCTCAGAGTCCTTGTCTGGACAGTTGATCTTCAGTTCCAAGAGCAGCTTCCTGTATCAAAGAGCTTGCCACTAAATATATTTTGAGTGAGTAAGAATTCATGGGAAAAAGGAAGAGGTTAGAAGTACCTAAGTCCTAGTTTGATTGGATTTTCTCCAGTACAAAATGGGTTTGGGGACTGCCCATGGACAAATGGCTCATTTCTATATAGAGTTACACTGATTTCAAGGTACTTACACCTAGTTATTCCTCCCAGCAGCCACAAAAGGGAATCGGAGAGGTGGTCATTCATCCACCTGACATTTATGGACCACTCACTGTGTGCCAGATGTGCTGTGGGTTGTGCTGACAAGAATGCATGTGAGACAGTTTCTGCAGAAGCATTATAGCAGTTACCTTTTTGTTGCTTGGACAAAATACCCGACCAGAATCAGCTGATGGAAGGAAAGGTTTATTTCCAGCTTATTTCGAGGGGAAGTGTTGTCATGGTAGATAAAACATGACAAGAGCAAAGAGCTGGGTGTTGTGTAGCCATAGCAACAGTGTGGAAGTGAAAAATGTGGTGAGCTATCACTGGCCAGCTGGGATTGACTATAAAACCTTGAGGCCCCACCCCCAGTGACACACCTCCTCCAGCCAGGCTCCACCAGCTGGGGGCTATGTATGAGGTTTAATCACAAACACATGAGGTTATAGGGGCTACCCCACATTCATACTAACACTTCAAGAAGTTCTTATAGGCTGATAGATAAGACCAACATGCACAGAGAATTATAATTTAGTGTATTTGTCATTATTAGAGCTCTGAAGAGAATCAGAATAGCAAAACACACACACACAACACACACACACATACACACACACATAAAACACACCACACTGGCATGCTTGTAGCTAGTCCACCTCTTAACAGAGAATGCTGGATCTGTGGATCTGACTGGGGAGATGACTCAGAGGCTAAAGCCCTTGCTATGCAACTCTGAGTACCCGAGTTTCGAATCTCAGTTCCTGCATAAACATCAGAAGCTGTGGTGAGCTTTGAAATCCCAGTGTGCTAAGGTGAGAAGGAAGGCGGAGAAAGGAGAATTTCCAGGAAGTTTGTGAACAGAGCAGAAAACAATGAGACACTCCACCTTAAATGAGGTGGATGGTGAGGACCAATCTGAAAGTTGTCCTGTGACCTCCATATGTGTATACACACACACACACACACACACACACACACACACACACACACACACAGAGAGAGAGAGAAAAGGGAAGCTGTAGTGTTAAAAATAAGGGTGGTGTCCTAACTAGCTATGCCAATGTGTTTTCTGCAAGAGTATTACTTATCTAGTTAGTAACTGGCTTTGCCAAAGTTTGCACTATGTGGCCCCTGAAAACACAGCCATCATGACATGATTCCACTTCTCACGGTTCTCAGGGATCCCCAGTGGTCTACAGGATATTTGTCATCATGCTTAAATGTTAGGAGCAAGTGTTTCCCCTCCACACTCCCTAAATCTGCAGTCAAATCACTTTTGAGACTGTTCTTAGGGTGGATTTTCAAGTGGCATCTGAAAGGAGTGTTAGTCATCTTAATGACACAAATTAATCATCAGTCCAGCCTGCTGGACAATATCGCAATCAAGACAACACACACTGGAGCGTTCCATCCGGAATGAAACCCTCCGAATGCAGCTCCACTCAGAAATGCTGCAGCTGTGTTCGACAAACTTCTAATCAGAAGATCTCTACCAGCCTCGTCTGAAACTTTTTAGCCTTTAAAAGTGCTTTTGTCACTAAAGGGATGTCACAGAGTAATTTTAGACTCAAGCAAGAAACAGAATTGTAGTAATTATGGACATTTTGTGACCAGCGCATGGCGCACTTCCACTCAAATAATACAGTTGAAGCTGTATGTTTTTGAGCCAATTGAATTCTGTCTTATATATCAATTTCTGAGGAATATAATTGTTATTAATAAGACATTAACAAGATGTCATTTCCTTTGATGATAATTTTATCTCCTCATAAAAGTGAGTTATGGAGCAATTAGGCACTGCATCAGGGTCTGTGTGATTCAGTGTTTTCTCCCATTTCTGACATATTTGATGCTTTTGAAAATGTGCTTCCTCCCTTTTTCCTTTTCCAATCTGTTTTAAATTATATGGGAGTGAAAATGTCCCTTTGTTCTTTTTTGATTTTTTTTTGAAGATTTTTCAAGAGCTTGCTTTTATAGGAATGACTGTGCAACTTTAGAATGCTGTGTTCTCTGTATAGTTAACCTAACTATAGAAGAGCAGACAAGAAGCCATTGCTGGTGCCAGCCTCTGTCTAGACCTGTAGTTATTCCAGTTCAGTTTTGAAGCAGCACTGGGGAACAGGCATTGCTCTTCCACTGTTAGAAATTAGGCAAACGATGAGGCTGGGAAGTGGCTCAGTGGGTAGAATGCTTGTCACAGAAGGATGAGGACCTGAGTTTGAATCCCCTAGGTAGGTAACAGCCAGGTGTGGTGGGTGCATGCACCTGTAATCCTAGTGCTGGTAGGTAGACCCAGGGTGTCCCTGACGAGTCTAGAGGAGTGGACCAGCTCTAGGTGCAATACCAAACTCCCTGTATTAAAGAACAAGGTGAAGAGTGACCAAGGAAGTCACCTGATATCTATCAACATATGGGCTCCACATACATGAGAACATGTGCCCATGCACATGTACCTGCATGCATGCACAACACACACACACACACACACACACACACAAATAGGCAGACAATGATCACTTATCTCAAAATAACTGATGGACCCACAATGACAGGTGTGTGGCACTGAGATTATTGGACTCAAAGACCATCTTCTGTCTTCTAGAACATTCCTATTCATCCTCACTGTCCTGGTTTGATCCAGGTGTCCCCACAAACAAATGAATGTGTTCTGGGTAATTGATCCTCAGCTGATGGCAGTTTGGATTTTACAACCTCAATGGAGCTGTGTTGTTGGGGGTGGGCTTTTTTGGGGTTATAATCCAGCTTCCCCTTGCCAGTATTCGACACACCTTCCTGCCACTGTTTGCAGTGCTGTGGCAGAGGTGATGTCCACCCCTCTGACCATGCCATTGTTTTCCCTGCCAGAATCGAGTCTCCCCTTGAGTCCGTAAGCCAAATAAACCCATTCCTCCACAAGCTGCTTTTGCTTGGGTTCTTTCTGCATAGCAACAGAGTAAGCGGACTAAAACACTCACTACCTGTGAGTGGTCCTGGCCACTCAGTTCCAGTTGGTATTGAAGACTCAGAAAAGCAGCCTGGAGAGAAGACTCTGACAGGCAGCCCCTGCTCCCTCTGCTGGAATGAGGCATCCTCAGAGGAGAGGGAATGTTCCTTTCCTGGAGTGGAGGAATAGAAGGATGCTAACACATGCTGTCTGTGTGTTTCTGGAACATTACGAGGGTAGGTTGTGGTATATAGATCTGATATTTCCTTAACAACCTGTACACACTAAGAAAGCAGGGTCCTGAATTGGACTGTTAGTGCCCAGTGCATGGCTAGGATGATCCAGGGAAAGAATACATTGGCGCCATGCCAGCCAGGCAACTACAGTCCCATGTGTTATCCGGTAAGGGAGGCAGGCCCCTTAGGAGAAAACGCCCCTTGAAAGTGTATTTTCTTAGCTGAGGAAAAAGTGTTCCTTTTTTCAGCAAAAATATGTTAGAGAAAGCTGAGTATGCCTGTAGGTTTCTTGTCTGCCATTGTAACCTAATAAACTGAGTGTCCCATGAAGTGCTTCTACCTGCCATCTTAACCTTTCCAACACATGCTCCATGACCTTGAATTAAGCATGTGTCTACCACATTTTCTTCTTGAACTATGTATGATATATGCTGAGGAATATACCTTTCCTCTAGAAATATGTATGGACTCTTGAGGCTTCCGGTTCAAGATGGCTGACTAGCAGACACGCCACGTCCCTCGGGGAAACAAGGGTCAGGGTTTTCAGCAGGGATCTAGGTCATGGACATAAGCTGCAGTCACGCTCTGAGCTGCAGATACCTCCCAGCACAGGATTCTCACCAGTGGAAGCCTCCATCGAGGACCAGCGCTCACCGGAGGCAAATGCAGCGAGAGAGCTGGGGCCCATCTAACCCTACCAACCAACCATAGGCCGATAGCTGAGATTCTGGCAAGAGAGGAGTCACCACAGTCATATAGTGGAGGATCCAAATGGAACCCCGCAGAGAATGACTGGATGAACAAGGGGCCCACAGCCACAGCCATTCAATCAACACAGGATAAGCCAGTGAGACAGAAACCAAAGATCTTAGACACAAAGACCCCTAAACTCACAACCTTAAAGCAGCCTTAATACTCATTCACCATGACTCAGGGAACTATGCGGAAGAGGGGGCGGAAAGATTGTAAGAGCCATGGTGGGGGAGATTATCCAGAGGCATGGCCAGTAGAACCTGGCTGAATACTAGGCTATCCATGGTCCCCTGTCACAAGGACTGATCCAGACGACCCATGGAGGAGGTTATCCAGTGGAGGGGGGAGGGGAGGGCAGCGGGGAATTGGCCATAACAACTCATTGTTTGCCCACTAAATGTTGTAACTCATTATGGACAATAAAAAAAAAAGAATATCTTCACTTCAGTTAAAGTGAAATGGGCACAGATACACCCTTAAATTTTAAGACTGATGACTTAGATTACAAAAATGAAAGTGAAGAGAGGAAAAAAATGGTCAATTCCTTTAAGCTGAGAAAAGAGTAACTCTATAAGATATAAAATATACATTATTTTCTGTGAAAAAAAAGAAATATGTATGGACTCTTTAAATAAAATTTCTGCACTTCATTTGTTTGGGGAGGCATTGGTTTGGAAATACCTCCTGTGTGCCTCATACCTGCTATAAGTAATAAATCTTTCTCCACTCACTTCTTGGATGTACTTGTTTTGGCTTTGCACTCACTAATATGTGAAGCCATTGTGTTTGGTCATATAAGGTGGACACTGATGTGTGTAGACTGCTTACCAATATGTACACTCCTAGGTGGAGAATGGTAAAGAAATCCTTGTTAACCAAAAAACTCATTGCTACAGTTATTTATTTATTTATTTTTTAATTTGTGACGGTCACTGACTCATTTGTCACTGTCATGGCCTGAAGCCTAGTCTAGTTGTTCTGCCCTGGTGCCTGTGGGTTCAAGGCCAACAGAGGCTGCACAGTCAGCAGAAAAGAGCCACTTACACCCACCCTGGGGAGACCAAAGCCACTGGCCAAGTCCATCTTCCTTCTGTTTGACCTTCAGTTTCATGTACACTGGTTTTTTTCAGCTCTGAGTCACAGGTCCATGAAAGAAGTTACTTCAAGTTCTCAACAAAGAGAGTGTTTTGAGAACTGGATTTTTCACTGTATTATTTTCTAAAATGATGGGTGAGTAACCTGGACAATAAGCCTCGTGATGAAGAGGAAGGGACGCCCACACAGTCTCTGTGTGGCCAAGTGGAAGGATGGCCCCATACTCTCTCTTTAGGAGACATGAACCCAGCGGATGTCTGGAGGGATTGCCAGGGGTAGCAGCCTGCCTCCAGAACCAGCTCAGTGGTGGTGACACCAGAAGGTAGAGCGACAGACAGAATGATAGAGAGATTGAAGGCTCCTAAGTGGTGATGTGAAGTGACCGGGCTTGTGTGAGACAAGGCAAAGGTAGGGGGACTTCTGTGAGTTCAAGTCCAAGGGTGTGTGCATGTGTGCACTGAAGTCTTGAACCACTGTCACTCATCACCAGATGCATACACCACTCTTGAGTCTAGGCTTTATGTGGCTGCTGGGGAATTGAACTGGGCCATCAGGCTTCTCCAGCAGGCACCTTTCCCGAGAGAATTTTCAAGACACTTCTTATGACCTCTCCTGCCCCTCTCCAGGTCCCCCCCCCCCACTTTGTCTTTTCTCATTTCTTCTCTCTGGCTGCTCCTCATCTTCTCAGTACATACTGTTCTATCTTTGTACCAATTTCCCATCACCCTTCAGGACTCCTTTGAAGTCTTACTTGTGGCTTTTTCTGATGCCCACACCTCTGCCGCACCATAGCCTCACCTCAGTGTGGATCCTTCCTACTTCCTACATGTGTTCCTTGGCACAAGTGCGCAGTTACCTTCTCATTGCTTGGATGAAACACCAGAGCAGAAATAGCTTATGGGAGGAAGGGTTTATTTCAGTCTTATAGTTTCCAGGGGAAGTTTCATCATGGTGGAAGAAGCATGGCAGAGCAGGCAGTTGGGGCATCCCTTCTGTCATGAAGCAGGAAGACAATTATTTGATTAAGCCAGCTCTCAACACCTAGTAGGGCTGGACTAATCAACCCGAAGACCCACCTCCAGCAACACACCTCCTCTGTCAAGGCTTCATTCCCTAAGGCTCCACCAGCTGGGAATTAGGTTGGAGGCTTAATCACAAACCCTTGAGGCGATGGGGAAATTTTACCTTCAAACCACCTCAGGTAGATTTTCCATCTTCCCCAATAGAATGTGAGTTCTCAGTGGAGTCTGTGCTTGTAGAGCCTTTCTCAGGGTTACATCTTCAGGGCGTGTCATGGGATGGCACACAGAAGGCTGAACATCCATTGCACACATTGCACAATGCCGAAAGCAGCTAGCAAGGCTGGATGGGATGGGTGGTGGGTACATGAGAAGAGACTTTGGCTGAGGCTCAGAGGTGTGGGCCATCTAAGTAGCAGAGCCTAGTATGGGGTTGACACGTGACTCTGGAGTGCAGGCAGCTCTTGAGGCTTCAGACACAGATGTAGGAGCTTCCTGCATGACCTGTTCAAATTGGCTGAATTCAGCAAGTTCAAGGCCCAGATCACGGGTGGATAGCTTCTGACTCAGGCAAGTTATATAACCTCTTTGACTTCCTCTTTCCTCATTCATCAGTCAAGGTTAATAACACCCACCTCAGGATACTGTGATTATTACACATCTGTGAAGACTGTTGTCTTCAAGGAGCCGATTTTCTAACCCTTAATACACACATAAAAAATAGTAACTGAAAGAGGCCAAAACTCCAGGAGAAATACCTAATGAGTGTATGTGGGAGTATGTAAGCAAGACAATACAAAGGTGGAGGAAAGCTGGCAAAAAGCTACTTTTTTCCTAGTAATAATTTGGAAAATGCAAGTTATTTGTAAAGTTATATTTGTGACATTCTTCTGAATAATAACTTTAAACATAATTTAAATATTTTAAGCCATTTTCATATTCCTTACTATTATATTATTTATTATTTATCATACATATTACAAATGACTAAACTAAAATATTTTGTTATGAGTTTACATTTAAAAAATTCTGTGTTTATTGCATGTAACATTATAAATGACACTTGCTCAGACTTGCTTATGGCTTCTACCTCTTAACACTCAGGAGGTTCAAGTAGGAGGAGCACTATGAGTTCAAGGCCAATCTAGACTACAGAGTGAATTCCAGGTCATTCTGGGCTAGAGTGAGATCACCCTGCCTTTAAAAAACTAACCTACATAGAAGATACCTTTAACAATTAGTTCCTATTCTAAATGTTTATAGTATACAATATGTTCTCTAGGATTTTTCAGGTTGAAATTTATTTTTTATGTTTAATCATTTTCACAAGGAGTGACTTCAGTTTCCTGTGCACATAGGTAAAAAGTATGAATGGCAGGTGCAAATAGTCCAGAAATGTCAGCTTCCCTTCATGTGCGTTTACATCAATGAATTGTGAAAGTCTTCTGTCAGAAAAAAATGATTGTAACTCTTTAGGCCCTACCATAAAATGATTCCTGTCATCCATATATTAAAAATACTCTTTCAATCATGTAGGTTTCATAGTAGTCTTGTCCATCTAACCTCAACTGTCAGACAACATTATGTGTGACCTTATCATAAAGTTGAGGCAGCAGAGTGTGGTGAGGCAGCGACATAGGCATCCTTACCCCAAAGAAACACCTAATACTCATTAATGAAAGGGAAATTAAAACATTGATGAGAAACCATTTTTCATCTGCCAGATTGGAAGAGAGTAATTAAAAAACAACAACAAAAACAACCTGGTGCTGTTAGATCATGTGTGAAGAGATTAGTGTTCTCGTTTAGAGCTGGAGGGAAGGTAACTGGAACAGTTCTCGTTGAGAGTGATTTGGCTGGAATCATGAAAGTATTTAGCCCTCGATGCTCTGATCGCTTGTCCAGATTTCATCCAAGGGAGCCAGTGAACTATTTGTGCTCATTACAGGTGTCGTGAATTATTCTGAAGTGGAATCATTATGTAAGCTCTGATATCTCCGGACGAGTAAATACTTTATGACCACTAGAGAGTCATGTTATAGAAGATGTAATTAGTGACAATGAAGAGTGGTTCTAAGTAAAAAATAGTGTGGCATAAAGTAGTTTTGAGAATGCTCAGTCATACATGAAGGGAACCAGAATATTTAGGGAAATCTTACTTGCCTACTCCAGTGACAAGCCAATTTATCATTCTTCACGGTTTTGTAGATGGTCTTTTTGGTGGTTATAGGTGGGGCCCCCTTTCTCCAAAGGTTTGTACAGGGTCCTTTATAGGATAGTGGTCAGCAGGGGGCCAGGCTGGGCTGGCCAGGCCAAAGAAGGTATCTGCCCCCACCCTGTGTCTGGGGCCACTGTCTTCTTCATGGAATCTCTAAGTAGCTAGCTGAGGTTGCAGGTATCCTGAGGCAGTTAGAGTTCCTACAAGGCAGGTGAACTTCTGGGAAAAGACAGAACCTGACAATTTTGTCCAGGCCAGAGTGAAGTTCGTTAGAGCCTCACCTCCCACACATGGCATTGGTCACGATGGAACACAAGATTGGTTTCAGTGGAGGACAGAATTTACACCTTAGGGAGAGAAGGATTCAAAGTGGCTGTCTTGGACACTCAACCCCTGCCTGAATTTTAGAAGTGATTCTCTCTTGGTGGTATGGTGTAGATTTAAATGTTTTTATGTATACTTTCTATTCCCTTCAACTATGTACAATGAACATCTAGCGCATCAATATCAGGAAGAAACAAAACAAGTACAAGTCTCTCACTAGATCACATTGTAATTGCATATAGCAGAGCACTATAATAGAACTTGAAAGTCCAAACTTATTGTTTACCAATATATTCTTGGGTTGTTTATATTTACTTGTATTTACTCATCAGGACTATCAAAGACAAGGTCTATAAGTTGAGGAGTATTATGACTACATAAAAAGTTAATTGAGAAATATATCTTCTTCTTTCCCATGCTCTCTTTTCTTAGAGCTTTGGTGTATAGTTGGCATTGTAACACCTTGTTCATATTTTTTATTTTAGGTTTTGAGTTTGCATACCATTTTATTAATATATATATATATATATATATATATATATATATATATATATGTGTGTGTGTGTGTGTGTGTGTGTGTGTGTTGCATTGTGGTGAGGTATGTGTGTGGGGGGCTGTATGTACACACAGGAACACCCTGTGTACATTAATGTGGAGACTGAAGTAGAATGTCCAGTACCCTTTATTACTCATCTGCATGTTTCCATGAGACAGAGTTATGTCTCATTGAACCCAGAGCTGCCTATTTGGTCAGACTGGCTGACCAGCAAGCCCCAGGGATTCTACAGTCTCTGTCTCTCATGAGAGCAGGTTATGGGGTTGTGAATGAAAACATTCAGCTGTTTGCATAGGTGCTTCGGATTGAACTTGGACTATCTCAGGCCCTCTCAGGATCTCATTCTTGAATGGCAAGCACCGTTACCCACTGAACCATTGCCTCAGGCCTGTATGTGATTTTATTTATGGTATTGTAGCAATAGCCCAAACTTTTTAGATTTATTTGCTCAAACAAAGAAGTCTTTGTGTCATAGCGTTTTGCTACAGAGAAATTCACTTAGTACTATTTATGCAAGTTTACTTGGACTTGGCCAGAAAACCAAGTTTTCTCTTGCAGATCTTTTTTTTATACTTATTTTTTTCTGCTACCTTTACTATTTTCTAATATTCACCACAAATGGAATAAAAAAATCTACAGTTTAGGTAAATTCTGCTTCTAACTTGAAAGTTGAATGATTTATTACTCATAAACCAGCTTTCCTTGAGTCCCATAAAGTAGATATCAGTGCTACCACAGAACAGAATTCTGAGGATTTAATCCAGGGCTTTGCACATGCTAATCAAATACTATATATACTAATCCCTTTATTTCAAAAGTTAGAAATAGTTGACTTTATTACACTTCTGTGGGAGCAACAGCGTATATAAATATGACAGGGCATACTTGGAACCTAGCTTTCTTCATAGTTAAGGGGGCCTTGGAGCTTGGAAGAAATGCAGTGAACAAATTTAAAGAGAAAAACAAGGTCTTACTTGTCCAAGGCTAAGATGACCAGAAACAGTGTGGATTTATATGTCATTGTGTGACAGATGCAGATCTGGGACTCAGAAGATCTTAGTTGAGCTCTATAGTTAAATAGTTTGTGGTTTTAGGATTGCCATTTTCTCTGATATGTTCTGGAATATTGAAGATATGAAAGAGCAAATTAGGGTGATTTCTAAAACTTCTTTAGCCTGAAAACATTGATCCCATAGGCTTAAAGTTCATGCCAAGAATGCTAGATGAAGTGTGTAATAGCCCCATGTCTTTTTGAGAGAGACCTAGAGGTTAATGCTCACCAGGGGTACTGGCATCATTTAATGGATGTGATAAGGAGGTGTCTGTTGTAAGTATTACCACTGACCTGCAGGTAGACCTGAGGGAACTTAAGTCTTATCTGTGCTTCAACTCCCTTGTGACTCTGGGAGAATTTTTCTTCTTACCTCAAGAGGCTGTTACTAGATGACTATATCCAAAGGATGGCATTTTCCAAGAAGAATGAGGTTTATAATGGCTCTTTGATGCCTTACTCTTACTAGAGAATCTCTAGGAAGATTATCCAAAATTATACTCACCACCAATCTTGGACTGCGTTAGAATCGTACTTAGTTTTCACAAAATCTCCAATTCAGGACTGTATCTAATTGTGACTGGTACTCTGAACTTATAATTTTGGATACTTTCAGATGGAAAAATGTGATGTTTTGAATCAGATGTCCCCCATAGACTTGTGTTTTGATAACTTGTTCCTCCCTGGTGTCCATTTGGGAGGTGGAGCCCTACTGAAGAAGGTATGTTGCTAGGGTTGGGATTTGGGGTGTTATAACCAGCTTCCCTTTTGCCAGAGCTCAGCTCACTCTTGCTGCTTCGTGACAGCTGCTATGGAAAGATGTGATGTCCAGCCTCTGCTCTACCATCCCTTTCCTGCCATGATGAAATTTTCCCTTGAGATTGTAAGCCGAAATACACCCTTTCCTCCTAGTTGCTTGGATGTTTTGTCCTCAAGTAGAAGCTCACTACAACAAAAGGAATATTTGGAGATCTTCAGTGAGGAACAGTATCAGAAAGGGCACTAACAAGCTTTCTTGCTTAGAGCTGTGCTCATCTTATAAATGATGATTTCAAAATCATATATGTATGATTTTTTAAGAAAGAGAAGAGAGACAGAAATGACTTTTGAGATTACTATCACCTCACATTGCTTGACTGAAAAGATGCATTTATTTGCATACATGCAGGGTCTTCTGCCGCTGCAAATGAACACCAAAATGCATGTGGCACTCTGGGTCCAGCTTTATGTGGGTGGTGGGGAATCACATCCAGACTGACAGGCTTTGCAGGCAAGCAGTTTTAACCACTGGGGTTGACTTTTGAAATAGTTTAAAAGCTGAAAAAAATCAATGAATTTAAAGGAATTAGTAATGATGATAGTATTATTAAATGGAAATCAATTGACAAATCTACCCTTCCTTTGAATGAGATACAACTTCACAATCCAACAGATTGGTAACAATGAAAAATTCCAATGATAGCATGTTACAGTGAATTTTGAAACAAGAGGGTACCCTGTGTACACTGGTGATAAGAATGGGTATATCCACTTTCCAAACAGTTTTCATGAAATATATGCCCATTGATCTAGCAACTCCAGCCCAGGACATCATAGCAGTTTGCACATGTTTACTGGAAAGTGTGTATCACTGTGTTCATGCACCATTCAACACTAGGATACATGAGGCATATTAAATTAATCTCCCATGTTAATTTGATTATTTCTATAAAGGTTTGATTTCCAAATAAGGCCTCATTTTGAGATACCTAGTATGAGGACTCCAGTATGTGAATGATGGAGTCACAATTTGACCCCTAGCCATCATACTGCATGTTCTACAATCCTGCTATGAATATACCTTGTACTTGATAATCAAATTGTGTATGAGCATTGGTCCACCACACTTCTGAGGATGCATCTGAGGATGCATCAAAAGATCCTCAGAAAATCTATGACATTTTTTAAAAGTCAAGAATCATTTACAAGTTAAAGGTAGAATGTCTGCTGGAAAGGGCTGTTACTGTTATGGAAGCTTATCAGGAAAGTACGCAGAATCCTATTCGCAGATCATTTGAAAAGTAGTGTATTTTTGTTTGAAATGGCTTAGATGCATTCTCCCAGGGAGTTATGTCATTCACCTTCCCGTCTTTCAAAGGGATTATATTTAAACCATTTCAGAGTAAGAAATGTGAGTAAGGTACCCATTTTCCCACAAAATTCTCTTCTAATGTCTTTCCCCATCCTTATCTTTTTTTTTCAGACTTAGTGCTCAGGTCATACAGGTTGAAAGCCCTGGTTGATATGCAGGCAAGCCTGATTCCCTGCTTGCTCTCCACCTGCATCTTATGTGGAGTGCCGAGAAGGAAGTCAGAGATTGTTTACAACAGAAAAGTCTATGATTTGGAATAAGGAAGATGAGGATGAGGTGCTCCTGTTGCATAGCAAGGGAAAACTATATTCATGGTGACAGAGATTAGGAGTAACTCAGTCTCCTTTTGTAGGGAGTTAGGGACACAGCCCAAGAGAACATAGATGAAAAGGCTCTCATACCTCTTCCAACTGTCCTACTAATCTTTAGACCTTGTGTAATCTTGTCTCTTTTCGTTTACAGTCAGTCACCCTCAGAGGGTCCTACAACAGTCTGAATCCATCTATCTGGGTTCACTTTGATTGTCTTCCAAAGCCTGAAGGCCAACAAAAGTGGAGACCCTAAAAACCACTCCATGCCCTGCTTCTTCCTGAAAACGCTAAATTGAGTAGCCACCCATCTCTTAAATGACTTTAGGATCTTAACTCTTGAGGAGGGAATGATGTAAGTAGACATATATTAGGTTTATAGGTCATTAAAGGAAGAACCCCATCTCCCGTTTCCACGGTAACATTAGAATGGGAAGAGACATTTCCTGAAGACCAGAGGAAAAAGATTCTCTGGTCCTGGGAGCCTGTCAATCACTCACCTGGTTAAACCATCACCCCTCACCTCCGGACATGCTAAAGAGGTAGCTATTGTGCTCAGGGATCCACCGTCTCCATCTTCCTGGTGCTGGGATGGTAAGTGCTGGCATGCTTGGTATGTTTTGCACTGACTCTGTGGATCAAATACCAGCTCTCAGGTTTGTGAGGTAAGCACTTTCCTGTCCGAGCTATTTCCTCAGACCTTTCTTTATATCTTTATTCTTTTAACCTTATTCCAGTCCTAAGGAAATAAAAGAAATTACTCTTCCCCATTAGGGCTAGGGGACGTCATGTGAGTAGGATGAACACTGAATTTGAAGCTTCCGAGGCAGAGGTGGGGAGGCAGTAGGAGGAAGTCAGTACCATGCTCAAGGCCTGGGTGTCACAGCTGAGGGCTTTGGATGCCTGCAGATAGCATCATAAGCAGTCACGACATCTAATGTACATATCCAGTGCAGGCTTCGCTTGACATTTGAACATTGTTTCCATTTACAGTCTGAACTCATCTTGGTTTCATGTTTATTGAATGGAAAAACTTTTTATTTCGTTAATGTTTATTGAGAGCCTACATCTGGAACTGTGCTAGCTGAAAAACTGTCCTTGTCCCCAGTCCCAGGAAGAGAAGGAAATCCTCTAGGAAGGGTTGGCCAAGGGTCTCCTTACAGATCTTGTCTAGTGCTTGTGAAACTTGAGTCCAGTCCAACTGGGCCAGAAGAGGCCCCATGGATCTTGACACTTGTGACAATGTGTGTGTAGGAATACACGAGTTCTTTTAGGCTGCTGCTTGGCCAAAAGTCCAATTGCTCCCTTTCTATTGTCTTTTTTTAGATCCTTATGTGAGAGATAATGTTGACCCAAGAGAAACACTGAGAATTAAAGAGAAGTTGATAGGGAAATAAAAGAGTAAGACAGGGAAGAGAGGGTTTACCAAACACATTGTCTCTTTACTTAATAAAGAAAGTCTTAGTTTTGTATATGCAGGTGATTTTTGGAGCATCAGGGATCTTGTTAAATTCAAGCAAGGTTCTTTGTATATAAAAAAATTCTTGTACATGCTCATCCAAAATAGTTAGAGAATAAATTTACTTGGTTTATAAATGCAGGAGTTGGGTGTGAGGCAAGAAATCTCTTTTCCAGCTGTGGAAGGAAAGAAAATCTAAGAAGTATTGTGGGGAAAATGATGGCATTATATTCTTTGTTTTAAGCTGAAGGAGAAAACTAATGCTTTCAACATATGCAGTGCTAAAAATCATGGTATTTTTAAATGAGTCGCTATATGATTTAATCATCACTAATCTAGAACAAAATAAATTCCAAAAGACTCCTTGCTGCTGATGCTGCTTAGCTTAGGATTTACTACCTTTTATTATCCTTAGAGAGTAGGAAGTCTGAATAAATTACCTCCAGATTCAAGGCCTCTGTTTTATAACTTGTTTTGCCTCCTTTTAATTGCTCTTGGAAGAAAGATGAATGGTTTTTTTGGATGCTTAATGTTGTCTAGAACACATTTCATTCACAGAACCTAGGTGCCATTTGGAATCTCACTGTGCATCTTGATGAAGGCTGGGTGGGTTCCATCCACATGTCAAAAATCATGCCTGACAGAGTTTGAATGAGAGCAGGTGGCCAATAAATATCACTGACTGACTGATTTGTACACTTAGGAAGAAGTTCAGTCCGTTGGCAGTTTTGGTTAAATTCCCCTTCTGGGGCAATGGAAGTGGAGTTTATGTGAGCAGGGATACAGATTCATGGGATGAGCATTTGTGCTGTTTTAGAAGATGAATGCTTTGTGGGATGTTTGCAGAGTGCTGGGGAGCTGCCCCCCATTGCCTGCAGTTCTGACAGGAACCCTGTCTCAGCATAAGGGTGCATCTGGAATTAGCACACACATGCATCTGTTGGGTGCATCTGGTATTAGCACACACATGCATCTGTAGGGTGAATCTGGTATTAGCATACACATGCATCTGTTAGGTGCATTGGGTATTAGCATACACATGCATCTGTTAGTTGCTACATTGCTCAGATATTTGCAGCAGTGACCTGTCATCAAGTCTTTTCTGAGGTAACCTCTGAAGGGCAGGCTGTGCTGAGGAGGGAGTGCATAGGCACTGGTCCAGGATTTAGGGCAGGTTGATGGTTTACACTTTTACTGGTCCACTGGTGACAGAATTAACAAGAGCCTGAAACCACAGCATCAGTGGATCTTGTCTGCTCAGTCATTCTTCCAAGAGGGCTAGGTGGACATTGCTTGACACCATACCCGTGTGTGTGTGTGTGGGGGGGTGTATGTTCATATGTGTGTGGGTGTAACTTTGTGTGGGTGCACATACATGTGTGTGGAAGCTAGAGGTCGATATTATTGTTCTCAATTACTCCTCATTTTTTTTGAGACAGACTCTCTCACTGACTCAGTACTTATTGGTTTACTAGATTAGATAGTTAGCAAGCCCCAGGAATTCTCCTGTCTCTGCCTCCCCTGCATTGGGTTTATAGGTGTATGCTATTAAATTCATCTTTTATGTGGTCACTGAGGATCTGAACTCAGGTCTTCATACTTATAGTAAGTGCTTTACCAACAGAGGCATCTTTGTAGCTCCAAGGTTACACTCTTTAAACCTCACCATTCTGGCAGGCTGTCTTCCCGTGAATGGAAGCAGCTTGAGATATGCATATAGG